>CM051507.1:8943856-9023648 GCA_028031935.1 Paedocypris micromegethes | reverse complement strand
TTTTCAGTTATATGGCCACAGTTTCAGTATTGAATTTATATTTATATGAAGGGTCAGAAGGAGCTGCATTGTGTCTTTGTGGATTTAGAAAAGGCACACGACAGGGTGCCGAGGGAGGAGCTGTGGTACTGCATGAGGTTGTCGGGAGTGGCAGAGAAGTACGTCAGAGTAGTCCAGGACATGTACGAGAGGAGTAGGACGATGGTGAGATGTGCTGTAGGACAAACAGAAGAGTTCAGGGTGGAGGTGGGACTACACCAAGGATCAGCTTTGAGTCCCTTTTTGTTTGCTATGCTGATGGACAGGTTGACAGATGAGGTCAGACAGAAATCTCCCTGGACAATGATGTTTGCAGATGACATTGTGATTTGCAGCGAGAGTAGAGAGCAGGTGGAGGAAGAGCTAGAGAGGTGGAGGTTTGCTCTGGAAAGAAGAGGCATGAAAGTCAGTCGTAGTAAGACAGAATACATGTGTATAAATGAGAGGGGGCAGGGTGGAGGAGTGAAGTTACAGGGGTGGAGGTGAAGAAGGTGCAGGGGTTTAAGTATTTGGGATCAACAGTGCAGTGTGATGGGGAGTGTGGAAAAGAGGTGAAGAGGCGAGTGCAGGCAGGGTGGAGGCGGGTGGAGGAAGTGTCAGGAGTGTTGTGTGACAGAAGAGTGTCAGCAAGACTCAAAGGAAAGGTGTACAAGACAGTGGTGAGACCAGCTCTGCTCTATGGCTTAGAGACAGTGGCAGTGAGAAAGAGACAGGAGGCAGAGATGGAGGCAGCAGAGATGAAGATGTTGAGGTTCTCCTTGGGAGTGACGAGGTTGGACAGAATAAGGAACGAGCACATCAGAGGAACAGCTCACGTTACTTGTGTTAGCAACAAAGTCAGAGAGGCCAGACTGAGATGGTTTGGACATGTGCAGAGGAGGGATAGTGAATATATTGGTAGGAGGATGTTGGAGATGGAGCTGCCAGGGAAGAGGGCAAGAGGACGACCAAGGAGGAGATATATGGATGTAGTAAGAGAGGACATGAGGTTGGCTGGGGTCAGAGTAGAAGATACTCAAGATAGAATGAGGTGGAAAGGGATGACTCGCTGTGGCGACCCCTGATAAGGGAAAAGCCCAAAGAGAAGTAGTAGATCAGTATTGAATTTGTGCTCCATAATTAACCATTTGCAGTGGAGTCAGACACACACACACACACACACACTGGTTTCTTCAGGACAGGTAGATTGATATTGAATATTATTTTAAAAGTCAAATCATCGGTAGAGGATTCTAAGCCTCGCCAACGCCTGCAGGTTTGATTCTGAAGGCTGCATACATATGGAATCAAATCAGTGGCAAAAATATAATTATAAAAAGCAAACAAATATGCTTCATTTTTTTATTTTTCTTTTGAAATTTTCGTCTTTCAAAACAATCAATATTCACACTTTCCTCTTAAACTTTTTTTAGTTTTGTTTTCTATATTTTTGAATGCGTTTCAAAGTTTCTTACACTGCTCTCACTCTGATTGGCTAGTGAAAATT
This sequence comes from Paedocypris micromegethes, assembly GCA_028031935.1. Classification (NCBI taxonomy): domain Eukaryota; kingdom Metazoa; phylum Chordata; class Actinopteri; order Cypriniformes; genus Paedocypris; species Paedocypris micromegethes. The sequence goes on along the minus strand of CM051507.1, from coordinate 9,022,123 downwards.
TAACTGGCAGCTTCTTGAGTGGGGGACAAGTTTACGAATTGAGCGTGGCTTCCTCAGACTTATTCCCTCTTTTACACATATTACCATAAGTCTATGAATAATAAAGAACAGCATACATAACAATAATTTCACATATTGCCAATCGAAGCCAATTGTTCTTTCCGTCAGATGCACACACAAGCTCCTGGCTCGTGGTGCTCATGCTATTCTTGTGATGTTCTCACACAGCTTTGAACGTTGAAGAGGAAACCAAACTTCCATAAGTGTTCTGCGACCTTGACTAGCCACCAAGACCAGGCCTCAGACTTCTGACAAACACTTGAAGAACTGATGTCTAAATCTGCTTCCTGGACATTCAATATGTGAAGCTGTAATGTTTATTCTGCTTTCATTTTGTTAATTTGTTCTTATTGTGTTCCCCTGCTTTATCCTCGGGTCACTGGTTCAGTTCGTTTACACCGGAACTGCAGGTTTTACCGCCTCATGTTTTCATAAACCTGTTCTTTGTGTTCTTGCTGATTGTCTTTTTGACCATTGTGTCTGTTTTTGGTGTATATCTGTTGTTAAGGAACCTCTTACAGCTTTGCATTTGGATTGGTTTTGGACACGCGGACAAGTTTGATGAGATATCAGAATCAGAAATTATGATTTTTTTTTTTTTTTTCAACAAAATGAAAAAAAAAATAGAATAAAAACAAACAATGACATTTAAAAACAAGGTAAAATAAAAAACAGGTAGCTATATTTTAGTAAAATCTCTGTTTATGTGCTATATGTATAGTCAAAAGTCAGAAAGAACTTTATTGCCAGGTTCCATAAAGAGCACTTTATGGAACTTGGAATGTGTCTTGGTGTAATTGGTGCATCACGAAAAACATTCAATTGCACAGACAGAACCATGACAAGATGTAAACACAGGAACGAAGGACGGGAACAACGAGGAGACGACAGGGGACTCAGGAATCCGAAGAGTCTGAGATCACGTGCTGACTGGAACAGTCCTCGGAAATAACGTCACTAGGAAAACTACTAGATCACAGGGATACAGATAGGTCACGGAGGGTCTGGAAGATCACACGAGGGATTGTTGACGCCAACAGACAAAGGGAGACACACTGAGGAGAACTTAAATAGTGCAGATAATCAACGTACGACATAAAACAGGTGTGCGCGACAAAACGGGGCGGAGTCCGGTGGAGCAGGGCAGGTCAAGTGTAACAATATGATAATGACAATATATACATACAATACATTATATTCTATATCCAGCTGTAATCTAGCCATCAATCCAGAGTGTAAGTCGCACCTCGGGCCCAGAGTTGATTCAACTCCTCGTGACCCAGAAATGGAGTAAGCAGTAGGAAATGAATAGATGATATGAATAAAATGTAACTCTCCCTCTTCCACTTTTTGTTGCACTGCGTCGATCACAGTAAAAGTTCTTTGAGAGGTAAAACAGTGAGGTAGAGTCAGGCTTGACGTCAACCTCCTGGGGACGCGTGTTTACTGAAGTGAACGTGTTGTGACTCAACCTCGCCACGACCTTTGATTTACAGTAAAACACCAGAGTGATGAGCTTCACAGACTCCACTCCCATCCAGACCTCGCTGTACAGCTCCTTTAATCCAGAAACTCGCAAACCGTTAGTGACAAATACTTGCGCGTTGTTCTTGCTGTACTTACTAAGTTTAGTTCATTAATGCAGAGTGTGCAGTGTAACACACTTTCATAAATAATTAGCCTAATGTTTACACCGTTTGCTTAATGGTGCTTGATTCTATAAAAATTTTTTTTTTACCATTTTAACAAATCTTATAGCGCCTAAGTGTAAAGTGGGTGAATTTGTCAACATGGCCTTTAGAGACCTGACATTTTTTCTTACCTCTCAGATTTTCCTCCCTCGCTCTGTGCATTAAACAATTATATGGAATTAGATTAGTGCCAAAAATATCAAACGTAAATTCGAAGAAACGATCCAAATCGCTTCACATTTATTTTTCGCTTGCAATTACGTTTGTTTTTTTTTGTTTGTTTTTTTCGCTTCAAGTTTTTCGCTCGCTTTTATTGCGTTTAGATTTTTGACTCAAGCCTCACGTGGGTGTGGCCCTTCTCTGATTGGCTGGCGAAAATGTGATTTTGCATTTGCATGACCAGGAAGTGTGGGACAAGTTCAGCAAATGTACACCTTGACAATAATATTATTAATAATAAAAAAAATGATAAAATGTTCAGTTTGTTATAAAAACTCTTAAAATTCCGTGCTAACTGGAATTTATCGTGAAACCCTGTACATACTAGTGCATACTAAATATCGAGAGCGCAGTGGTTAATCTTTCTGGTGCAGTGATGTGGATGGCGTCATGTCGGTCCAGACAAACTCATCACTACAAATGCTTCATTTCTATCATTATTTAAGTCTCACCTGTTCTGTGTAAGTTGCCGTCATCGTTTTGTCAGTAAAAACCTGTTTTTGTGTCGCTATGGTCCCTGGCTCTGCTTCCTTTCATCCTGCTCCATGTTGAATCGTAACAAATATGTGCTACCAGACAAAGAAATTGTAGCATGAGCTTAACATTATACAGACATGTTTGGTTAGAGTGTAAATATCGACTTGTGCACTGACTCATCTTACAAATGCTCAGTACTTGAATTTGAACATACGCACACACACACACACGCACACACACGTGATACAGACAAATCCGGAGCAGTGGGCAGCTTAAACCGTACTGTCGGGGGTCATGTGGGGGTCAAGTCTTGCCCAAGCACATTCAGTTGTATAATCCACCTGAGCGGGATTTCAACTGGCAACCTTTTGAACACTTTCTTACTACTGAACCACAATATACGCATACCGGTAATTTCATTTTTTAAAATGTAATTAGAATGAAATGCCTTCATTAAGTTCAAGTTTATTTATATAGTGATTATATTAGTCCCAGACCAACGCAAAGTCGCTATGCGAATTAGGGAAAAAAATTAACTTTAAAAGGAAAAATGTCCATTATTGATCTGTGTTCAAAAATTAGGGAAAAAGAGTAAGTTAAAAAAAAAGAACAATGTCCATTGTTGTTCAGACTTTTTACCAGAAAAGCAAGCTAGATCGCGACAGTGGCTAGGAAAACAAAACCTCTCTGGCGTGGTGAGAGGAAAAATCCTAGGGAGAACCCGACTCTCTGGCGCCAGTCTCCTCTGCCATGATAACAGTATAAAGTCATTGGTGAAGGTGGAGACAGACGTTGTGACCTGTGGGGTGTAACGTGTGGTGGCTCTTCCCATCATGATGACGCCGTGGCTCTTGATCAAAGTCATTAGTCTCACAGTGGGGAAATTGCATCTTACAACAGCAGCAATCACACATTTTTTAGTTACGAAATTAACTTTTTCAATTTAGTACTTAGTACTATTTCAAAAAATGAATCAGCTAAGCGACTGTATCAAAAAAATAATTTAATTGACATTTAATACTAAATACCGAATTTACTCATTTATAAGTTGATCCGCTTTTAAGTCGACCCCCCCCCACTTCAGCTGTGAGATGTGGTATTCTGTTTACGTAGACCCGCTTAAAAGAAGGGGGAAAGAAATGAGAGAAAAGTGAATAGATAGAATTGAGTAGAAAACCAATTTTGTGTTTTATATGAAGTCAAATCCGGTTATTTGGGGCTCATCGGGACACTAAAGCGGCGCCGGGCACGCACCCCCTTCCGAAATAAAACGAGAAGTAACCCTTAAAATATCATCACTTTATTTTTTCACAACTTAAACGACTTGTTCAGACGCCTGTAGAAATGATATTGGTGGTAAAAGAAGCATAACAATCAAAGTAACCATGTTTATTTAGGTTGGTATTAATCTATTTCAGTTATTGTTTATGTTCAAGGTTTAAGTTGTTATTGGTATAATTGCATTATAATTTTCAAGATTTGTGTGAAGAGTGTATCACACAAGGACCCCTGTGACGGTCCTACGGCTCAGCTCCCCCTAGTGGCGGAATGGGACCGTGTGATCGCCGACAGCTGTTCATCCTCCACAGATGGACGTCATTATGGAGGTTCTCTTAAGGAGAACCTGGAGGGTGAACACGCTGTCGGTCGAACTGGTTATCAGACTTTGAGTTATTTGGAGTTGTTGTATCTTCTGTTTGGATTCCCTGAGTTATGGTGATTAAACCTTGGTTAAACCTACCCTGTCGTCTTGGCCGACTGAATCGTAACAGCCCCTTTAAGAGAAATGCAAACAGGTCGGAGTTTTCCCGAGTTTGCGAACGCTAATGCTGACTCGTGTTCTGAGAATAAATACTATGTTTGAAATCCACCGTGTGACTCGTTTATTTCTGAAGCTCCATGCCAAATAGAGACTGGAGTCAGAAGAGCCGCTCTTATAACTTAGCCGTGCGACACTGTGTGTGTGTGTGTGTGTGTGTGCGCGCGCGAGAGAGAGAGAGAGAGAGAGAGCAGAGCAGCCAGTACGAGATGTGAAGAGCTTTTGCTTGTGCTGTGCTTGCGCACTGGAAATTTTTAGAAAAAATCCTCGACTTATAGTCGAGTAAATACGGTAAATAAAATAATAAGAAAATCACAAATACTGTACATCCAAACCGTTGGCTTTGGCCCTTGAAGCCTTTGCTTTGACCAAGCAACTATTAGTGCCGACCTGCTAGCGTTACACACGCACGCACTGCTAATACTACATATCCCAGAATGCTCTGTAATGTCTCCTTAAAGGAAGCTCATACTCAGGGCTCAGTGTGGCCACGCACAAAATAAAGGCAGGAGCTTTCTATAGCGGTTCAGATCCAGACACCTGCATCTGCTCTTGGGTTCTAGAGTTCCGAACCTTTTCTTTCAGAATTTCTATTTATTTCGTGTCAGTCGGCATTAGCTAAGCATAAACAGGGATTGAAAATGAAAATGCTATAAAATCCCAATTATACAACTTTAAATGCATTATAAGCTCAATAAACGCAACAACTCTGCAGTGATCAACAGTGGCTTTTCTGACAACAACAGTGGCCCGATGCGTTTTTGAGTTTGACATGTTACGCTCCACGTATGATTGCTGGCGGTTTTCAGGCAGACGTCTAGTGACTCTGTCTTCTCAGCTGCACTCGGATCGTTTAAGACCTGCACTGTGATTGGATGTGGCACAGTCTCACACGCACATCTGGATTCTGTTCGCGCACGTCCTTCGCACAGCCTCGTAAAGTTCTACGTTTGTGTGGATACACACCTAGCTCTTTTATATCGCCGTCACATCGGCTAACTCAATTCCGCTAGCGTGTTCCGCGCAGAGTGTGTAAAGGCTTTACAGGCGTGCGCGGCTGGTCACTCCCTCTCCGTTTGGCATTAGAAAAGATGTCCAGCACACCAACGCCATTAAACGGCTTTTCTCCGGTTCAGATTACTTCAACAGCTTCTCGCTGTTACGAACATATTACATAACAGTTCGAGTTTTTATGACAGTTCTATAAATAAAGCTCGGAGCAAGAAAGCAATCGGCCTGGTAAACGTATCAGTGGCCCCATCGACAACACACTCCTGAGAATCTGGCAGAGATGCCCAGACAAAAACCAGAAGAGTGTGTAGGAGCCTCGCACAAGCCAGCTCAATATTTAACTGCCTCTTCCATTTCTGTGTCATGGGAATCTGCAGTCACTTTCACTAGACACGCCCTGTTCTAGTGTCCAACCAATCACATTGTGTCACGGTTCTTTGGCTGAGAACCAGGCAGAAGACGAAAGTTGCCAAAATTAACTTGTTTATATCAAAAAGACTCAAACTACATACAAACAAAAACATGGCACGGTAGACGAAAACTAGACTTGGACTTGACTTCTCCAACATGGGTCGCAACCAGAGGTGTAAAGTACTTGAGTAAATGGACTTAAGTATGTTTCTTGCGATTTTGTAGTTCAAAAATAAAAGAAAACTTTTACTCTCAAACTCCACTACAGTACATTTGTGATTAAATATCTGTACTCTTTACTCCACTACCCTCGAACGGACACTCTGTGGGCCACTTGTTACATTTTGATTGTGCGCGACACTGTGATCCGCTAAATCACATCATCGTGAATTTGAGGCGAGAAATGTATTTTACTAATGTTTAATTTACTACTCAGAATTTAATTTTAACCACTTTTTTTCTTTGCACACTTCAGTTTGACTGAGACTGACTTTTTGTTCTTTTTATCTACTTTGTTCTACCATTTTTGGTTTAAATTTTGTTTCTGTGTTAGAAAACAATACACCATGAATAAAGTTTGCTTTCACATTTCTTTGTTTTGTTTCTTTCCTAAATTCAGTGTGAGTAAATACTCAAGTTCTTTTAAAATGGCATACTTTGCTACTTTGACTCAAGTCTTCTCGAAATTGGTGACTCATTACTTGTAATGGAGTATGTTTTGCAAAAAGTATCTGTATTTTACTCAGGTATGTCTGGTACTATTTACACCTCTGGTCGCAACTTAATAATTCGCAACAATAATCGACCACTTGCTTCTGCAGCATGCAGGCATTTATAGTCCCTGGTATTACAAACACCTGACAACCAATCAGTTCAATGTTATGACACAACGCACCACCAGGTGGAGCAGCAGAGCAGGACTGTTACACAGTGGGTGTATAACAAATCTGGGCCAGGTGTGGCATCTGTGGCCAAGCGGTAGGGGATTCAAATCCCAGTCCAACTGGTTCTACAACTGAGTTTTCACCATTCAAGATTCGATGTATAAATGCACGTATAAATTTTGTGTACATGTTGACAAACTCTTGACAGGAGTGTACAGTACTCAGTTCACTTCAGGTCATCGCGAGAGCTACGAGCACCACACTGGCAGATTTAGAGACTGTCTCCGTTCCTTCGTGTAAATTGCGTCAATAAAGAGGTTCCCCGCGCCGCTCACCTCACATTGGCAGCAGCATCAGACAAAGACGTCGTGTGGAGGTATGAGAGAAAACACCAGGAGGAGAGATAATGAATGGATGCTGTGGGCCACATGTGGATGGCTGTTCGCAGCTTCTCTCTGCTGCTGAAGATCCGCATACACACCGTACGGAAGAAATGCAGAAAGAAAAGAAGAGTGTCGGGATATTTACACTCCTCCAGACAAGAAAAGTTGTTTTATTTACAAAGATCGATCTATCTTTACAAAAATAGATAGATAAGTAGATAAATAGTAAAGATAGTCTATCTATCTATCTATCTATCTATCTATCTATCTATCTATCTATCTATCTATCTATCTATCTATCTAACTATCTATTTCTCTCTCTCTCTCTCTCTCTCTCTCTCTCTCCACATAAATTCGTTGCTTACTGACTCTATCATTCCTCTCATCAATCCATTCCTAACAGTGTTTAGGCGGTGGACTTTGCTTAGGATATTAATGTGAAATGTGAGCGTGATTTGTCTTTTAAAGAAAGCACTGTTGGGCAGAGTGTATTGTATCTGGAAAAACAAGTGTTTGTCTTTGTGCTCGGCCAAAGTCCTGGCGACAAGAGATTTTCTCTGGCAGGGAAAGTCTGAAGTTGCCCAAACTAAGCTGAGGGTTTGAGAGCAGAGAAGGTAAGTGTGTGTGTCACCCTCACAGACCCTCACAGCTGCCTTTATCATCTTAGGAAAACACACACACACACACACACGCACTATATCTCTCACACACACATGCAGGCACGCATGCGCGCAGACACACACTCTCACACATACACTCTCGCACACACACATACACATAAATGCGCACACTCTCTCTCTCACACACACACACACTCTCACTCACTCTCTCTCTCTCTCACACTTTCACTCTCTCTCTCTCACACACACACACACACACTTACACACTCACTCACTTTCTCTCTCACACACTTTCACTCTCTCTCACACACACTTTCACTGTCTCTCACACACACACACTTACACACTCTCACTCACTTTCACAGACCTTCTCTCACACATTTCTTTCTCTTTCTTACACCCACACAGGAAGTCATTAAACACGCTTTCTCACGCAGTCTTCTGGACTTTAGTCTAGTGGCTGATTATCTAAACGCACGAGCTGTGAGTTCACACACTGTTCTGTCATCCGCAGTGACATCATCGATGTCTGGTCACACATCTTCGTCTCAGAAATACACTCAGCGCTCACTTGGCAAGAAGATGTGTTTTCCACATCCAAAATCCCTCGCATAAAAGTACTCAGAAAGAGGTAAAGAAGGAAAGCAGACTGAACGTGACACGTATGAATCGAGTGTGCCACGACTCAGAGGAAGAACAATCTCACGACGTCTTGCTACAACAATGTTCCTGATACCTAAACGCTCCTTTCAATGACACTAGTTCATAAGTTTCATACAAACAATGTGCAATATATTTCCTTCGTAATCTTTATTTTTATTTATTGCTTACCATTGTGTATTCTTTACTTGCTATTTGTGGTAGCTGCTGCAAAACGTACATTTTACTTCTTTATTCTTCTATTTGTAAATCTATTATGTTAAAACAACAATAACAAAAGCAAAAATCTCACTCACTTGACAATCTCACTTAAAAAATAAGTTCAAGTTCCATTTCTGAGCATTTGTAAGGCGCTTTACACAGTTTCAACCGTCTCAAAGTGCACGTGTGAAAATGTAAGAGGATTGTTGTTTTTTATTCATTGGTAGTTCACACGAAAAAATCGAGGTACAGAAATGTACCTTTAAAGGCACAAAAGCTTTGTCGCCCCAGCTGTACCTTTAGTAGGGTCCAATAATGTACCTTTGACAATAATGTAGTACCTTTATTTCTGTACCTCTAAAGCTGGTCCCCAACCCCCGGTCAGTAAATGGTATCGGGCCGCGGAGCCCTGAAGAATGCAATCAGATCAATTCATTTTCATTATTATTATCTCCGTTTGCAATCTTCACATTTTATTAGGCAGCACTTTGACCAGTAAAGGCTGCATTTTAATTCTAAATTTGGGTGCTAAATATGCAAAGGATCTTCCTCCCTGGTAGATTTTAGAGATTGGCGGTATTATAAGCTGGCCGGAGTTTTGAGAGCGCAGCAGTCGTGTAGGCTCGTAGTAAGTGATGAGCTCACTGAGATATAGAGGAGCTGAACCACTTAATAAGCGATTAAAAGAACTTTAAACTGAATGCGATATATAACTGGTTTCGTCCGTTATAGTGTAGGACAATAACACGGGACTAATATGGTCATACTTTTTTGTTGGTGAGTAATCTAGCATTTTTAAAACAGTTTTTATAACAATAACAAAAAAGGTTAACAACAAGCATTATTTAGAATAGTGCTGTCAAAGTTAACGCGTTAACGCAAGTGATTCATTTTAAGTGCTTAATCATTAACTGTACTTAATATCTACTACTTCTCTTTGGGCTTTTCCCTTATCAGGAGTCGCCACAGCAAGTCTTCCCTTTCCACCTCATTTTATCTTGAGTATCTTCTACTCTGACCCCAGCCAACCTCATGTCCTCTCTTACTACATCCATATATCTCCTCCTTGGTCGTCCTCTTGCCCTCTTCCCTGGCAGCTCCATCTCCAACATCCTCCTACCAATATATTCACTATCCCTCCTCTGCACATGTCCGAACCATCTCAGTCTGGCCTCTCTGACTTTGTTGCTAACACAAGTAACGTGAGCTGTTCCTCTGATGTGCTCGTTCCTTATTCTGTCCAACCTCGTCACTCCCAAGGAGAACCTCAACATCTTCATCTCTGCCGCCTCCATCTCTGCCTCCTGTCTCTTTCTCACTGCCACTGTCTCTAAGCCATAGAGCAGAGCTGGTCTCACCACTGTCTTGTACACCTTTCCTTTGAGTCTTGCTGACACTCTTCTGTCACACAACACTCCTGACACTCTCCTCCACCCGCTCCACCCTGCCTGCACTCGCCTCTTCACCTCTTTTCCACACTCCCCATCACACTGCACTGTTGATCCCAGGTACTTAAACTCCTGCACCTTCTTCACCTCCACTCCCTGTAACTTCACTCCTCCACCCTGCCCCCTCTCATTTATACACATGTATTCTGTCTTACTACGACTGACTTTCATGCCTCTTCTTTCCAGAGCAAACCCCCACCTCTGTAGCTCTTCCTCCACCTGCTCTCTACTCTCGCTGCAAATTACAATGTCATCAGCAAACATCATTGTCCAGGGAGATTTCTGTCTGACCTCATCTGTCAACCTGTCCATCAGCATAGCAAACAAAAAGGGACTCAAAGCTGATCCTTGGTGTAGTCCCACCTCCACCTTGAACTCTTCTGTTTGTCCTACAGCACATCTCACCATCGTCCTACTCCTCTCGTACATGTCCTGGACTACTCTGACGTACTTCTCTGCCACTCCCGACAACCTCACATGCAGTACCACAGCTCCTCCCTCGGCACCCTGTCTCACGAATCGACATCAGCGGACCACACGGTCCACAAATATTTCCATATATTTCTTTTATAATTTATGCATATGTAATAAAAAAATCCACAAAGCCGTGAATCCGCGAACATATGTAATAAAGAAAAAAATGCGCAAAGCAGTGAATTCGCGATAGTCGAACCGCGAAGTAGCGAGGGAACACTGTGATATATTAATTAATGTAAATTCAACAGTAAATAAACACTTGTTTATTGTAAAATAATTTAGTATAATTGTTGTTCAGTTTGCAATGTATTGTCTTTGATTTTTAACCCTACGAGGTCAAGTCGCACTTTTTTCAAGATTAAGCACACACAAACAGTACATTTTGGTCTTACATATAAGTGTTATTCATCAACTCAAAGTTTGATGTACATATTTTTTAGGTTAGACTCTTAAAAAACAGGACTGTGATGACTGTTTTTCTGTGCTCACCGATTTTCGTTACACTATGGTTTAGGTCAAAGAAAATGCATACATTTGGTATAGTCATTTTATTAAACCAGTTAAATCCTGCATACTCGACACTTTTTGTTTGTAAAACCAGTTTGTACTGGGTGTTGGATTTTCATTTTCTTGTGTTATTGCAGACGTATGTATTGTGTATTGATTTGGCTAATTTTGATTTATTCCTGATTTATTTAGAATCGGGTTATTTGCCTTGTGTTAATGTTTAATTTTGTAAGATTTGTCTCTATTTCCTGCTACCCCTCTAGATCAAAGTGGGTTGGCCCAATCAGTTTAGGCGGGAAAACTGGCCTATAAAAGCCAGTCCATTTTGACTGTGCGGGGAGGGTTTGGGAAGATGGGTTGTTTGACAATTGAACCAAGGACACGTATTGTGCAAGTTAACCTTTCTCTTGCATTTAGGAGAAATATTTAGGTTTGAACCGATGGTCTGGTTAAGTGTTACTCCTGCTCGGAGGAGATTTATTTTAAATTCAGTACAAGTTCTTGTTTTTCTAAATACATTTTCGTCACTGAAGTTCGGCCTCTGTGTGGCTCCTACCACTTCCCTTTGGCCCAGCTCTAGGCGCGTTACGACAAGGACGTTGTAAAAATATTAATAATAACTAAGAAGTTTTGCCTTCTCTTGGTCAGCTGAAAACGAACTGTAACTTAATAAATACTTATCACTGTAACATGAAACATATGTCTACATAAAGCTTAGAATGTCTGTCTTTACAAGTAAGTGTAAGTAAATACAGTGTTGTCCGTTTATCTAATCCCTAGGAATCCAAAGCTTCGGCTTTTTGAACAAAGTTATTTGCAGTTGAAAAGGAATGTGAAAAGGCTGTGGATCGTAATGAGCCTCACCATGAGCTCAGCCCGGCTCTCTTGGTTCTTTTCATTGCACTATGCCAAACCAAAAGTAAAAAAAAAAAGAAAATTGCAATTGTGATTAATTGCGTTAAAAAAATTGACGGGATTAAGCACTTAAAATTATCATCATGTGCGTTATATCAAAATATATCGTGTGCGTTAACTCGTTAACTTTGACAGCACTAGTTTATACGTATATATTCTTTCACGCACTGTTGTTGCTGTAAGGTGTAATTTCGCCCCTATATTCGGCTAATATAACTTGTATTTTATTCTATTATAAACAATATAATACTACATTATATTATTAATATTATAATTACTACACAAAATAACAATTATATGCGTAAATAACAAATGCAATTAAAGACATTTCTTCGTTAATCTCTTCTCACAGTCGGCTTAAGAGCTGGTCGTTACCACACAAGTTTCCATGTCGATATTTTAGCATGGGTGATACGTTTTCCTAACTGTCACGTACAGCGTTTCACATTGTGTTTCACATTCACAAAATGTTTGGGAAACGTGTTTTTATTAAAAGAACATAAAACAACAAAAACTCAAAAATAATCTCAAAACACAACGATTTAACTGAAATATTAATATTGCCACGCCCTATCAGTTAGGTTAAAGTAGGCACAATCAATACACTGCTAAAAATACATTTTTGACAAGCCAAAAAATCTCGAAATTAGATCATAAATCTAATTGTATAAACCTTTTTTTTTTCTTACAAGATAACACCTAACTTGTAATTGAGAGTGAAAGATGAATTTGCTTGTTTAAAGAAAATAAGGCTTGTTTCAAGGAGTTTTATCAAGTAAAATGTTCTCACCCCATTGGCAGATAATTTTACTTGGTTTAAGTGTTTTTCTTACTAATTAAATATTTTATGTTCTTATTTTTTCATGTGCTTTTCTTTTGCAGTGTAGTCAATGATCTCCAGTTGCAGAAGCCTAACAGAATCAGAAACAGTTGCAGTAATCGCCGATATCAAAAGGGGAAAAGCAGTGAGCAAATAGGCCCAGTGTTATCACCTTCTGGAACATCTGACAACTCGAACTCAAACACACTCTTTACACACATCAAACAACCATTGCTTTGTTTTCCATCATACATAAGTGAAGCGCATTTTTGATTTATAAACTTCCGTTAAACGAAACCAAGTGAGACAAGCAAGTCCAACCAAACCGCAAAACATTTGAATTGTACTGATCGTTCAAAAAATCTAAAACCTTCATCAAAATTTTCCAAAGGTTACACTTGTAGTTTCTTCTGGATCCAAGAGCGCAGTAGCTCTAGTTCCTGCCGACACATCTGATGGTTGAGGTCTGGGAAAGAATGGAAAGACGAGCCGAGTCCAGCCGTTTTCAGCTGCGAGTTTGTCTCCTCGCCCCAGCTGTGAGGAACAAGCTCATCACGTGCTCCATGACACTGAAAAAGTTCAGGTAGGGGGCGCTGTGCTGCATCTGACACCGCCTGTGAAGAACACGTCCTCTGCCATTATTATACAGTGATCCCTCGTTTATCGTGGTAGATACGTTCTAAACCCGACAGGTGCTTGGAAAATCCGCGAAGTAGAGGCACAACATTTACGTATTTATTTAACACTTATTCAGATTTTTAAAACACTTTGTTCACGTAGTATTCTTTATTAAAGTAATGTTAACAAACATCTCCACGCCGCACGCGTCTTCCCCGCGGAGTTATTAATTTTCAAAAGTATTTGAATGGGGGGATATGAGGCGCGAGCGAACGTTTCCCGCCGCTGGGGCTCGTGCGGTGGTCGCGGGGGGACGAGCATCCTCCGCCGAGATACGGTCGGGAAAAAATGAATCCACGAATATACGTAATAAAGAAAAAAAATCCGCGAAGCATTGAATCCATGATAGTCGAACCGCAAAGTAGCAAGGGATTACTTAAGTATACCAAATTTATGCTGTTGTGCTGATATATACATTAAACAAAAAACGAGTTCAGTCAGCATTAGTCTGCAGTGAGCAGTGACGATTATGGGAGGTGTAGTTTCTGATTGCTAAAATCATTTTTTTTTTAAATTATTTTCAAGTAAAACAACATTGAAATGATACGAGTTTAAGTTCAAGTTTGTTTATATAGAGCTTTTCTCAGTCTCAGACTAACGCAAAGCCGCTATGCGTTTAAAAAAAAAAAACGTTCCATCTGTGTTCCAAGGAAAAAAAGTAACTTAAAAAGAAAATAAATTGTTCTTTGTTCATTGCTGTTCAGACTATGGCTAGTAGTTAAAAAAAAATAGTATTTTAAAGAGAAAATTAACTAATTTAGCCAGGAATAAAAAATAAATAAATAATAAGATTTATTTACCTATGAGCCTGAAAAATCAGGGGGTGCTTATACTCGCGTAAATACGGTATAATGTACACACATTCTTAGCACCCATCAGTATTAGGAATTGTCTTCACCTGATAGACGACCGAGTCTTTGTTCAGGAAGCTGGAGAGTGCGAAAACTCCAGCAATGTCCTGGTGGTACCTGCAGACCAGGTGCAGAGCCATAGCGCCACCCATTGAGAAGCCTCCTATATTACAAATAAGCAGAAGTGTTCCTCAGAAAACAAAGTTTATAGTCTTCAGGCTTCCTACAGTTTCACGGTCCACGCTAAAAGCTTTTCCAGCAACATACAGTTGTGGTAAAAATATATATTTAAAGGTCTGCCTAAATGAAGCACAAACTACACACAACATTATCAAAATCGAACTTTTGCATGAGATACCAAATACTTCAATCATTTGACAATTTTTGCCTCAACAACTACACACTGCTGGGCAAAATGGAAAGCACAAGCATCTAGTCGGCTTTGCCATATACTAAAACATGTATCAGAACACTACAATTACACACAAATGATATTGCAACGTTTTTATATTGACTACAAAAAAGTAAACAGATCTGTGCAACATGCTGGTATTTACATGGACCTGTACAAAAATATTCTAAAGAAACAGTACATTGAAAAAGACAATTACAGTTAAAAATAAAAAAAAAAGAGGCAAAAAAAAAAAAATCTAGACAGCACAGTGCTGTCATTTAGAATATTTTTTGCCATTTAGTTCATATACTGTAGTGTCATTTTGAACATGTGACTTGTATGTACAATTGTTCAGTGAGTTGTTACCAGAATTAGAAAAAAAGTGTTATTCTGAAATGGTAAATATGTGTAAAGCATGGAATGCGTTTAGAGTTTTGGAAACTAGAAGTTTTCCTCTCGTGCGTTAGATGAGATAATTGTGCTCCGCGAGTGATTTTAGTGTGTTAGCAATTGTAACTGTACATTGCGTTCTGGTTTATTACATTTTTACCTTACAAAACTGCTGTCGGCACAAAATAATTTCGTAAGTAGGGGCACCACTGTATTTGTTGTTGTAAAATACGTATAATTAAATTCAAGCATTTTCACATCTGTGTAAAAGGGAGAATGTGTGAAAAAGTACGTCACAGCTACAATTCTGTTGATCCGATCAGCAACAACTACAAACAAGACGAGCGTCTACTCATCTCATGTGTTTCTGTACTCTTCTATTTTTGATTATTAAAAAAAAAAAGGAAAAACTGGAAAATTAAAAAAACAGAGTCATCAAACTGCATTAATATTGCCGTGCATTTGCCATTGACGTGCGAAAATGGACAAAATTTAAACGGAGAATGAGCTCAATAGCTAATCCACAAGATCAAGTCATTAAGTCAACCTCCCCCCTTCTTTTTCCCTAGTATATTTATTCTCTCTCTCACACATACAGTGAAGAAAAAATATATGTAGATATGAAATATGGAGATAACTCGTAGATATGAAACATTTTCTTCTGCGCTTTAGACTGACCACAATAAAAGGCCACCGTGAAAAGCTAATACAGCCATAAATGTACAATTAATTCATGGTTCATTACAGCTATAAATTCATATTAAATGAATGACAAATTTGATTTAAAGTCCAGATCTCACACGGTTCACACAGATTCTTCCTCGGTTCATGGATTACAAACGTGTTATCGGTTGAATCTAGCGGTTCTAGTGCCGACGCTGCATTTCACGAAGCCGAGTGACTCACCGAGCATTTTTAGCGGAGAAGAAAATGTTGTGATTTAAGAAGATAATATTTCACCAGCCTCACAGGAACATGTGTTTTCTGAATCAGCTTCCTTGGAGAAGAGTTCAGGGGCTTTTCTGTCCCAGCATGCACCGAGTTTTCACACAAATATGTTTTATTATTTCACTTACTCGCTCACAACCATTTGGCCATAAGCGTGCGTTGTTGCTTTTCTGCTAACTCCTGGTATGTTAGTGTAACCCTCTGCATCTAGTACAAGCTCCACAACTGCGGAGAGATGAAGATTCTCAATACAATTAAGTGTTTCAAAACACCAAACAGTTACATTCTGTCAAAACAAACACAACACTAATACAACCTCAATTATAGCAAACGTGATTGTGCACTATTCTGGACAAAATTCGACAACGTTCTAGTCACAGTTCGCCTGTCTCAAAGCTGGAGGTATAGATCCGCGTGCACTGCACGGAAGAGATCGGGAGGCAAGGGGTTAAATCCTTAACAAGTGATTTATTTCAAAGGTCGTGGTCAGAAAAGCAGGCAATGGTCATACACGGAAAAGGTCCAAACATGAAACGAGGCAAGACTAGACTTTCACGCCGAGACGACAGACCAACACACCAGACAATCCGACAAAGACACAGTGCACAAGGCGGGATATATGTTATACAAAACATAATGACGTGACAATGACAAACAGCTGGGACTAATAACAAGCAATTAACACGATCAGGAAACAGGGAATAACGGCAAACAGTGGCGGCACATAAACAAAACAGCGCAATCCCAGAAGTAACGCGTTCTAAAGTGCGCGTCAAAATAGCGGTCCCAAAATTAAAGTCCCGCCCGGTTTTAAGCCGGGATCTGACACACTAGTTTCCATCGCAGAAATGGACAATTCCAAAGCAAATTCATTTCAACAACTCAATTTGTTAAACTGTTCTGTTAAGTCTATATGAGCAGATTCTTTAAACAAATCTCATTTTACAATTGTTAATTAGTTTTAATTGAGTGAGAATATATTGTACTTTATTTTTGACACAAATTATTAAAAATTAGGCCTGTCAAAGTTAACTTGTGCCATTAATTAAATTAGTTTGTCGCGTCAAATTTTATTACCGCCGTTAATCACTGTTTTTTTCCTTCCATATTTCAGTGGATGCGGAAGCGTAATGGCAGATTGTCGCACACGTCCATCCGCGGCAGAATGAAGAGAAGTTACTACGTACTCAGCGACTCGCGAGTTAACAGACAGAAAAGCTCATGCTACAGACTGTGTCAACTCAGCAACTGACTGAATGTAAGGAAGAACGACTTCAAGTTCAAGTTCATTTATATAGCGCTTTTCTTAGTCCGAGACCAACGCAAAGACGCTAAACTAACGAAGCCAACTTGTTTCTACATTATCATTTTGAAAAAATGTTATCAAGTTCACAATTTATAATGTGTTGGTATTCTTTCCTCATTGTTACTTTACATATTTGCCATGCAGTGTTGCCAACTCAGCGACTTTGTCGCTAGATTTAGCGACTTTTTTTGATAAAGCAACTAGAGACAAATCTAGCTAGTTTTTTTGCTGTGACTGGCGACTTTTGGAGACTTTGATTTGTCAGTACTGTTCTTACACACACACACGCTCTCAGCCGCAGTTCTAGTGTGACACTTCTCTCTAGAAGTTCCGATTGAACTTCTCTTCTCTCCCGAGACACTTCTCTTCTCCGCCGATTGCAAACGAATTGCGCATGCGCAGCCGCTGCTTGCTAACTCCGCCGTGGCTTGTAAAGGAGATGTAAGTGTAAAATGTTTTTTGTCCCGGATCGTAACAATATTATTATTATTTATAATATATATGCAATTTTGTCTTTTTTCTCAGATTATTCAGAACGCCATAAATTATAACAATTAAAAAGTTTTGCCATTTTATTTCATGACCACATTTTCTACGCAAAACTTTTTCAAAGTTTGTCCATAAAAATGCTCCATAAAAATAAACAAGCCGATGATGATTAATTCTCAGTTGATGCAAGAATGCGGTCGCCTTTGAGAGAGACCGTCCAATCAGCCCCTGGACACTGTGTATTTGACCCGCCCAGTGACGCTGATTGGCAGAATACACACCCATGAAATACTTGCAAATTGCGTTTTGTCCTTTTCTGCACATCAAAGTGACCGCAACAGACTTGGGAAAGCAATTTAAAAAACCTTTCCAATTCTCTACAAAAAAACGCTCTATAGAGCCGACCCAAACTGGGATTCCTATGTTTATCCAACTGATGGAACTTTAAGCCCTGCAAGAAAAACAGAACTCAAGCTTGTACTTTGATATTTTTCATCTCATTGCATGGTTCTTAACGACTTTCTTGCACTTTTAACTCCTAATGTAGTGCATGAACCCAATCACCCACATTTTAGAGATGAGGCTCGAAAGAAACCTGAGAATCGTCAGGAATTTGTCGTAGCCCCTCTTGGCAACAAATGAAAGGGATGAGTAACTCAAGTTTCATTTAACGCACTGAAGGCGAGACTTATGAGTGGAACAAGCAGAGTTTGAGAGCGGAAAACCATTATCATACCGATGATCACGCGGTGTGTGGGTATTCCTGCTCTCATCTCATCCTGGACCACGGCTCTCAAGTTCTCGCACATGGAGTCTATAGAGGACAAATGCTCGAGGCAGTCTGGAGAAATCTTCAGCCGATCAAACCAGACGTTTGACCGAGCTCCGTGCATTGGTGTGTATGGTCTGAGAAAACACACACACACACACACACACAGTAAGTCTGTGTCTCCACTTGGACAACTGCTAAACATCACTGATAACCCCAAAGCTCTGTGGACTGAGACAGGTTTTAATGTTTTTTTTTTTAATAATTGATTGATTATTTTGTTTATTGCCATTCCATCATTTTTCAAATTTTTTATGCAAATTTCTTTTAATTACGTACAAAAACGCATACAAGATTGTCTCATGCCAAGTTAAAATTCATAATAAACCTGACAATAGGTATCTTTGACAAACAAACATCTTTGATGGATAAACATTTAAAAACAAGTCTTAAATCAAGGTGTCTCTTGATTTAAAAAAGTTTGTCTCATGGTTTTAAAAACAGGGCACTCCAGGATTATGTGCTTTTTTACAAATAATGCATAATCCACTGGGAATTGTATTAGGTAGAGTAAACCTAATCGTATTGAAATAAACTGGATAAAACTAAGAATTTTTGAGATTGTATTACTCGTGAAAAGCCTTTTTAGCCTTAGCATTTTTTAGCATTTTAGCCTTATTTGCTTTTGAGGTTTTTGTCTTTTTGTTCAGCAGTTTGGTCAATAGTTTGAAGCTATTTGTTAATACAGCATTTTTACTTCATTTCCCATGTTTCCCTGCGGAAAACAGCCAGTCAATTTAGTCCAGATTAATATGTTTGTAACTATCCAATCGTTATTTCATTGCAGGTTCCTGTATCATTATTATTTCTCTCATTTATTTGTCAATGTAATGACATTGAAGTTTTATTTTCATTTCTTGACCGGTAGGAATTAGATGCAGTGCAATATCCTTACATTTTACACCACAAAATCACGTAATCTGACACTACAACATGTAATAAGAGGCAGTATCGGGTCTTTGGTCTTTGTCTTGTCATAACCGCAGCCACTTACATAACACCAACAATCCAGACGATAAATTGAATAAAAAGCAACTATTCTCTTACTTATTTACACGTGCGCTTTGAGACAGTTAAAACTGTGAAAAGCGCCCTACAAATACTCATTATTATTATTATATTATTATTATTATTATTATTATTATTATTATTATTACTGGAAAATAGCAATAATAATACCACATTGCTCGTGAGCAAAATATTACACGTATGAAATTATATTACTTATAATCATAAGTAATGAAATGTTAAACAAGTTTTGCAATTACCTGGCCACTGCTGTGGGATAAATCACACGGATGTTTTCAAACGCCAGATTTTTTCCCAACACATCAGAAATCCAGTGACAAACTCCCGGGCCCGTGTCTCCTAAAACAAACTTCAAGCTGTCAGCTGATCTCCACACTCAATATTTAGATCTCAGTAAACATAAACTATGCCAATAAAAGGTAAATAAATGACCATGCCAATACATTAGATCCAAGCACAAACAAATGTTAGTCATTGAATTCCGGGTCTACGAATGTGAATCTTATGAAGTTTGCTACATGCACCTGTCATTTTCAGACTATATATTCATATCATATATTGTACTGTACTGTCGATTACCTGTTTCTTTTTTTCTTGTACATTTTTATATTTTTATGTTTCTATTTCCCATCTATTTTATGGCTTTCATTGCTGGAATCAATTTAGGAATTTCATTGTAAAAGGAACTGTACAATAAAAGCTTTGAACTTTGGCTTGCCATGACCAGATTATTTTGGCTTGCCACACGCCTCATTCAAGCCACCAACGTGTTTCACCAACGAGCTCGTTTGTCGCGTGCTTGGCACCCTTTGCGAGAAACGCGAGTAGGCGACACATTTCTAAGCTAAAGTGGCATCGCGTTTATTATCACCTGAACCGTGAAGGAAGATGACGGAGGCGGTGTGTTTCCCGGTCTGATTCACTATACTTCTCTGAAGAGCGACAGTAGCCATCTTTATCGTCTTCACGTTCACTCTCGCGAGATTGATTTGTGACGTCGTCACTACACATCAACGCACACCCACCACTGGTTCATAGAACTCCTGAGTGTTCAAATTTAATTAACAATCATGCCATTTTATTGTGAAGTACGGTTCATATTTTTTTTTGCAGGTGAATGGAAATGCTCGTATTTTACATTTCCAATACAGTAAACATCTGTAAAGCATGTCTTCACCAAATTTGTATCTGATATTTTTTCTTTAATCGGGTCTTTATTGAAAGGTGTGCACTTTAATTTATTAAAAAAGAATACGTATTAAACCTCTAAAACTACCAATGGCTTTAGAACCATAGATGTTCTTTATAATTTTAGATGTGATGTATATTTTTTCAAACGTAACCAGTCTAAAGACATGTGTGTAAAACAGTTAATGCTCTTTCTGTAAAGTGTAAATGGTCAGAAATGGCTTTTGAACATACTTGTTTCTAAAAGATTTAGTGCAACATTTGCTTCCTTCTTTTGCCATCTTAACAAACAGAAAGCTGGTGCTTGTCTGATAGGATTCTCAAGCAACTCGAAAAACGTGAATTTATGTTTTTTTAAGTGTTTGGTACAGATAAAGAGGAATGCATGACGTCCATGTGAATCCCTGAAAGAAAGCGTCACACCGCTCTTACAATAAATGCTGTTTGCTCCTGGAGATTTATGAGCCATCAGGAGACTTTAAACATGCTGGAGTCTTATCTTTCATAAGGCAAAAGCTGTTTAACTTTGATTCTGGCAGGTTTCAGTTGCTTTGTGCACTTAGACCACACATACTGTCTCCCAAATCTCACCTTTCCCTTGCAAGCTATTTCTCTCTGGATAGCATTTTAAAATGAGGAGTAAAACGAAGACAAAGTTCTGACCAGGGTGTCGTTAAGAATCTGAACTGATTTCGTCCAATACGGTAAGAAATTCTTGTATGAACGAAGGGAAGCATTAATTATGTATTTAAAGTAAAGCAATGGTCAGTTGTTCATATGTCCACTACACTGCAAAAAATGCACATGAAAAAAATAGGAAATATAAAACAAAATTAGTAAAAAAGACTTAAACTAAGTAAAATTATCTGCCAATGGGGTGAGACATTTTTACTTGGTAAGAAGGCTTGAAACAAGTGCTATTTTCATAGGAAACAAGCAAATTAATCTTTTACTTTTAATTCTGAGATAGTTCATTCATCTTGTCAATTAAGAAAAACTAGATTTATTGCGTAATTTCAAGATCGTTTGGCTTGTCAAGGATTCATTTTTTTTGCAGTGTAACCATCCAGTGAAGTGAAAAACCCAGAGCAGTGGGCAGCCTTCAGCCGTGGTGTAGGGGGGCATGTGGGTGTCAGAGCCTTCCAGCAATTGTAATAATCGTTTAAAATGGTGGTATCTATTTAAGCACATTGTGAGCATTTACACTGTTTACATTCCTGGTTCTTGTTTCTGACGTTGGACATTTGCCTGGTTCCTGGATTATGTAATTCAGGAATCAGGAATTCTTTATACATCCCATTGTGGAGATTCTCCTAAACTCTTCATTATTGCTGCCTTGCCGATCTTTGTCTCTGATTTTCACCTTGTCTTTTAAACATCAAAGTCTATAGTCAAAGTCAAAGAAACTTTATTTGTCCCTGTGGGGCAATATTGATTGGGCATGTCATGACAATGATGTCATGACAATTTTCCAAAACATTGTTGTACATACAGTTATTTTTTAATATTTAGGAGTTAATAAAGTTGTTACCAGATCACAAAAATCACTAGTTTTGTTGAGATGTTTTTTTCTTTCTCTCTAGTTTCCTGTGTGTAATCAAATTACTTAAATATCAAGTGTAAATTTCTAAGAAACAACAAAAATGCTTCACATTTACGGTTGGTTTTTTTTTCGCTTGCAATCTTCACGTTTTTGTTTGAAACATTTTTTTTCCTGCTTCAGATTTATTCGTTAAGTTTCATTTTTTTTCGTTTGGACTTTTGGCACAAGTTACACGTGGTAGACTTTCTCTTATTAGCTGGTGAGAATTTGATTGGGAGCATTGTGGAACACGTTCAGCAAATGTAGACCGTGTCATTTTTTAAATATTGCTTTTTAAATATTAGTGCACAATAAACCTGGAAAAATTAATAAAGTGTTATTTGTGCACATTATTGCTAAATGGGGCGGCACGGTGGCGCAGTGCTTAGCGCTGTCGCCTCACAGCAAGATGGTTCCGTTTGAGGTGTGAGTTCGAGGCCGGTCGGGGCCGTTCTGTGTGGAGTTTGCATGTTCTCCCCGTGCTTGCGTGGGTTTCCTCCGGTTTCCTCCCACAGTCCAAAAACATGCGCTTCAGGCTAATTGGAATTGGAAAATTGACCACATAGGTATGAGTGAGTGTGTGAATGTGTTTGTCTGTGTCTCCCGCTCTGCGAATGGTTGGCCACCAATCCAGAGTGTGTATCCCGCCTCCGGCCCTAAGACGCTGAGATAGGCGCCAGCTCCCCGCGACCCTGTAAAGGATGAAGCGGTAGAAGATGACTGACTGACTATTGCTAAATGTATTGCAAAATTGTGGTGGCAAAATATTTCAGAAAAAAAAGAAGACATTTTTGTTTCTTCGCATCAAAATACTGTACTATGAAACTGTGTGTATGTGCAAGGACCCCAATAAGGCGATGCATTTTCATTCATTTTTTAGAAATTGACGTTGGATAAATTTGGCCCTAAACTGATTCCATACTTCTGATGTCTTGCGTGATCTACATCTCGACCCGTAGGAGTGACCAAGTGCCACGTCACTCTGAATGACTGCTAGGAGAAGATGGCATTTTCTACAAGCACTGGACGATCTTCATATGAAATATCTTTTATGAAATATTTGCTTTATATAATTAAACTTACATATTCACAGTGTGGTGAGAAATGTTTTCGTTTATAAATCATTTAAGGTTGGCAAGATGTTTCTCTATAGATTGCTAGTGTGTTATTAGCCCCATAGTGGCATAAAGGAAAATGCTAACATATGTTGTATGTTATGTTACTTTTGGAATATTCGTGTAAAATGTTGCCTTTATTTGAAAAAAGGTTGAACTCATGTAAGATTTAATCGAGAGAATGTTCTAGAAATCTATTTGAGATTCAACTTTCAACTAATTCAACTAAACTTCTAACTAATTCAACAAAAGGAAAGAGTAACTTATTGTGTGCTGCAAGAATATTTGCAGTTTGACAACACTTGCACATTTACAACCTAAACTATCAGTAAACAACAACAAATGTTCAAACCAACCTCCAATGGTGTATGGTGTGAGTTCTGCACTAGTGGATTAACAAAACCACCCATAAAATGATAACATTAATTTAGACTTTTTTTGTTGTCATGTTAGAAAGCCAGAGGAAACTGGCACCAGTGAGTTGGCTTCTCCATAGATTTATTTTCCTCTCATTCTTTTATGTTTTGTGACAGAAAACAAAGACTTTTGTTTTCTGTCACATATATTGCTGCTCACTGACCAGAACCCTAGTCTAACACAGTGAAAATAATGGACATAATTGCAATAATTTGTTCAGTTCACACAGCTGCTTTTGGATAGTGAGCGATCGCGAAAAGCACTGATCTTGAACTTGAACCGGGGGTGATGTTTGGAAAAATGTACAATTTCATAGGCAGAGACAACAACAAAACCTCGACTGGCTCCACAATTACTGTCATATTTTTTTTTTTTTTTACAAATGATTCAAAAACACAGACGAGAAAACACAGAAAGCCATCCAGGATGCATTACTATTTAAAATCTTTTTTTCAAACTGCATTAACACGCTTTCGGAAAAGCCCCAGTGATCATCTGCACTTCTACGCCCAAAGTCGCATAATGTGTGAATAGCCAGAGTTTGACCCCTGAAGAGGAAAAAGAATGATGAGAGCTCATCTGGAGGCCATCATCTCTATTCGCACAGAAAGCTGAAATCACCTCTAAATGGGCTGACTCAGAGCGGTCAGTTGTTTTAGTCATTGCCGTGTTTCTTATGAATGTGGCAAGTCTTTCATCAGCACTGACTGATGAGCACTAAGTAGTGCACCAAGAGGGGCCTCGTGGGGGATGAACCGCTGAGATCATGCTTTAAAAAACCAAGATGAAAAGAAAGCGAGCGAGGTGAAAAATCACGGCCGTCAGAGCACGTTCCCCTTTCTCAGACTTTCCAGTATGATAAAAGCTGAAGAGAAGGTATTAGGCTGGATGATGTGATTTGCTTTGTTACGCATCCAGAATAGTATTTATACTCCCAAATGAATCACGTCAAATACTTTCTGAACGTTTGTAATATGGATGACATAAATAAGACACGCTATTTTCTGCCGTAATTACTGTTATACCCAGAAACCACTTACTCGCTTTAATCCAATTTTCTCGGTTTCAAGCTTGCCTGTAGTTTTGATCTGCTGCTCTTATTACTAATATGTGTTGCATTGCAGTGTTGTGCGAGTTACTTCGAAATTGTAATACATTACACATTACTTATTGCTGTTTGTAAAAAGTAACAAGTCATATTACAATATTACTGTTTCAGAAATGCAATATGTTACATTACTTCTGTTCTACTTTTAAGTTACTTTCACCAAAATAAAAACAGAAGTAGAAATCAACATCCTAAAATAACAAAGTATACCTTTTACTTGTATTTTCTTTTACATTCAGTAGAATGATTTAGATGAAAAGAGATTGTCCAAAAAAGAGGACAATCGGCGCGGCCTCAAGACATATTCAGACAGGCTTTTTGGGGGTTGATGAACATGCTTAAAATGGCTTCAATGGTGCAAAACTAACTTCTGTAATTAAAAAAAAATGAAATCTGTAAAAACATTAGTCTTGGATTTTATCGATGCTCACCAGACAGGGATTCAAACCAGCAACCTCTTGGACTGAGGTCCAATTTCCTTTCCACTGGACCACGACATATAATTTTCTGTTCTGAATTGTAAAAAATACAATTCACCACCACCTCTGTGGATATGTATAATAAACATTGCCACTATTACTTTTTACGGAAAACTTTATTCAACCAAATTGCCATTTTTTTTTTTATTGTAAAATCAACGTTTCTTTTTTTACAGTGTACTCCTATAAACGCCTGGTTTGAAAACGTCGCAAGCAATTACAGGCCGGGGTGCAAGCAGATGATTGTTATTGAGGAAACGACGCAAGAAAAAAAGAATAGTATAGCGGAGCTGCTACAGCAAAGGCTCAGTCTCCTCTGAGCTTCCGCTTGGTCACGGGTACGACACTCAAGAGCCCGGAGAGGTACAGAGAAGCCGCACCATTTAAACACTTAAAAACAAGTAACAGAAGTTTCAAAAGCTGAAGGCGAGTGATTAGTGACTGATTTAGACCAAAATAAAGTGCATTGCCGTAATCGAGCCTAGAGGTTATAAATGCGTGGATTAAGGTCTCAAAATGCTGTTTTTGCAGAACTGGCTTGATTTTGCTCAGTTGCCTTGATTTAAGCTTGACTTAACAACAGCCCGGATCTGGCTTTCAAATTTAGAGTCCATTTTAAACCCAAGGTCTTTGAAAGGTGTGTGATGATAATAAATAGCATGTATGGTATTTTTGGGAGGTTTCTGTATTTTATGACATTGTCTTTTGCAACTGCAACTGTGTAGCAAACAAAAAATGTGTCTCCTGTAAAGAATGCTGAGCATTGGCAGCACTGACGGTGAGCCTATTATTGATATCTTACTGGTGGAAGATCATCAAAGCAAGATAAAGTATACCCATTATTTAATGTAAATGAGCCTATTACCAGAGGTGTAAAGAGTACCAGACAGCCATACTTGAGTAAAAGTACAGATACTTATTGTATTTGTTATACACAAATTTCAAGACTTGAGTCAAAGGAGCAAAGTATTCAATTTTAAAATAATTTAAATATTTACTTGCACTGAATTTAGGCAAAAATAAAACACAAAAATATGTGAAAACAAACTTCATTCATGAGGTTTCCGTTTGTCACGGTTCCCGACTCCGCTCCTTGACTCCTTTCTCACGTGCAGCTGGACGCGATTCAATCACCGTCACTATAAAGACTCTCCGGTCCTTTTATCCTGTGTCTGGCTAGGTCAACGTATTTATTTATGGTTTATTACAACGTTGTATTTATTAGCAAATCACAAGAAGTGGTTCAAAACCTGTCGGTGTACGCCGCCGCCGCGTCGGTTGAACGTTCGTCAGAGAGTGAACCGTCCCACTGAGGACCATATGGAAGTGGATTTGTGCCGTCTCACCCCTGCCGAAGAAATCAAAATCGACTGTGTCTGTACAGTGTGCTTCCCACCCGGCTACCCTCCCACAAGTCCTGGGATTGTGCCTTGGAGTTGTTGCCAGGGGCGAAACTGCCCAAGGGAAAGATCTACACATTGTCCATCTCAGAGAGAGAGGCGCTAGACGAAGGAGGCTCTTGAGCAGGGCTTCATTTGGCCTTCGACTTCCCCTGCCGCTTCAAGCTTCTTCTTTGTGGGGAAAAAGGATGGAGTCTCCCCCCATGCCTCGAATATCGCCAACTTAACGACGGAACACGTAAGTTCAAGTACCCTCTACCTTTGGTTTCCGAGGCATTGGAGCAACTCTGTAATGCTAAAGTGTATTCCAAGTTGGATCTTCGCAGTGCGTATAATCTGATCAGGACCAGGGCCGGAGACCAATGGATGATGGCCTTTATCACGCCCGAAGGTCACTACGAGTATCTGGTGATGCCCTTCGGACTCTCCGTGTTCCAAGCCATGATGAACAAGATGTTCCGGGACTACTTACATCAGCTCGTGATCATTTACATTGATGACATCCTGATATATTCCCCTGATCTTGCCACTCACGTACATCATGTTTCCTGAGTACTACAGAGACTAAGAGAAAATTATTTGTTCCTGAAAGAAAAAAAATGTGAGTTCCATGTTGAGAAAACCCGCATCGTCAGGTTTGTATCAAGATGGAATAAGAGAAGGTGGCCGTGGTCCGTGACTGGCCCACTCCTCGTTTGGTGCGAGACCTGCAGCGGTTCCTAGGCTTCGCGAACTTCTACCGGCGGTTCATCTAAGGTTTCAATACGTTGAGTTCCCCTCTAACCTCTCTTCTAAAGAACAAGCCGTGGAAACTTGCTTGAGACGAGGTGGCAGACCAAGCCTTCTAGAACCTCAAATCCGCGTTCACGACCGCGCCGTCTTGAAGAGTGGAGGCACTGGCTGGAAGGAGCATGGCACCCGTTTGAAGTGATTACGGACCACAAAAACCTTCAGTATCTCAGAGAAGCTGAACGACTCAACCCTCGTCAAGCCAGGTGGGCACTGTTCTTCTTCAGATTCCGGTTCATTGTGACATTTCGCTCGGGATCCAAGAATGGCAAAGCAGATATCCTGTCACAAATCCAAGGAAAATGTTAGGAGGACCAAGGAAAGCCCAAACCCACTCACTCAGAACCTGTGCTTCCTCACTCCCTGCTGGTGAGTCCAATTCAATGGTCTCTCGACAGGCAGATTGCGGCCAACCAAGGCAGCGAAAAAGTGCCCACCTGGATGCTTGGCCGGTCACACGTTCGTTCCTCTCGCACTCTGCCAACAACTCATCCGAGCAATACATCTCTCTGGGCTCTGGACACCCTGTCACCTCGCATACCCTCTCGCTTCTGCAGCCTCGCTACTGGTGGCCCTCCATGTCTCGAGACGTGGCGACAATTGTGGGACAGTGTGAAGTGTGTGCCACGACCAACGTGTCCAGAAGCCTACCTCAAGGAAAACTGGTCCCTCTGCCGATTCCTCTGTGCCCCTGGTCCCACTTTGCCTTAGACTTCACGACAGACTTACCCTGGGGTTCTCATGACATTCGTCATTGTAGATCGGTCTTCTAAAGCCTGTAAACTTGCTCCCCTGAAGGGTCTGCCAGCCGCAATCGAAGCAGCCGAAACCCTGTTCCAGCGCGTTTTTTGTAACTGTGGCATCGAGGGTATCGTGTCTGACCAGGGGCCGCAGTTTGTGTCTCGAGTGTGGGGGGCCTTCTTCGCCAGGATGGGTGTGACCATCAGTTTACCAACACCACGCCAATTGCCGACGTAGACAGTCTGCAGTCTTCTGACCCGGGCAGAGGGTCTGGTTGTCGACCAGGGATTTCCACCTCCAGCTGCCCTGCAAAAAGCAGAGTCCACATCTGACCCGTCAAAATTATCCGCCAGGTCAACCCGGTCACCTATCACCTACAGCTATCTCCACAGTATCTTTATTCTCCTTCTTTCCAAGTGTCACTGTTGAAACACACCCGTCTGGCAAAGAAGGGCTATACTCCATCAAGAACATCCTGAACTCGAGAAGGAGAAATGGGGTGCTACAGTAAGACTCTTTGGTCCCTTTATCCCATGTCTGGCTACGTCAACGCTACCCAGCAGACTCTCAGACTTCCCGTGCTCGTGTTTCGGACTTCGTTCCTGTGTTTCCTTGTTCCTGTGTTCCCGAGTGTTTTCCTTGAAGTCATCAGTGTTCATCATTTCCTCGTCCCGTCGTTCACCAGTGACAGTTTCTTGTCTTGTTGCTGTGGTTACCTGTCTGTCATTAAACCCACTGTGCACTTACCCCTGTTTGTGTCCATTGTCACTCCCGCTCTTCCTGGGCTTCTGAGAGCGAGAGCGAGAAGTTTTGTTTTCTAATACAGAGACGAAATGTAACACCTCAATTAGTATTGTGACGAAATGTAACACCTGAAAATAGTAGAACAAAGTAGATAAAAAGAAGAAAAAGTCAGTAACAGTCAAACTGAAGTGTGCAAAGAAAATTCTGATTAGTAAATTATATATGACATAATAAAATTAGTAAAGTGCATACACCCCTCAAATGCACGTGTTATAGCTGATAAACAGCATCCAGTACCTTCAGCTAAAGTAACAAAGTCCATTTACTGTAAGTTCTTTACACCTCTGCTTATTACTGATATCGTATTGGGGGAGTTGTGGTCCAGTGGTTGCCGGTTCGAATCCCCCCTACAACTAGTTCTACAACTAAGTGTCCATGGGCAAGACACTGAACCCTCACATGCCCCCCGGGCGCCGCACCGTGGCTGCCCACTGCTCCGAGTTCATGTCTGATCGGATGGGTTAAATGCAGAGAAAAAATTTCCCCATGAGGGACTAATAAAGATTTAATTTAATTTTAATTTATTGTCATACATGAATGCACCTGTCTTTCAGTGGTAATATTATAGGTTTCAGATCAAGATTGTGCTTAAACGTGTTTACTTGTGCCTAAAACTGCGCTTCACTCTTTGACTGACATTCAGGTGAATCTGAATTGTACACTACACTTTCATCTCTCATACGGTCTGGAGTTCAGCTGGTAATATCTGGACCCCCACACTCCCACCCCCCCACCGGCTCCTCGAACCTCACTCCACAGAAGCATGCAGTGTTGGCCACATTCTCCAGACGTTTATGGCTCCACTTCAAAGCTCCGCTCCAGCTCAGCCAGAGAGCTCCACATGAAAGTAAAGCCACTCGTAAATTTATCGAAAAATTGAAACACACACTCGGGAGCCAAATATATTTAAGCAGAACAATGGCACTGTACCGACTGTAGAAATCGCTGCTCTCAATCACTCCACGTAACGGCATTTTTTTGCCGATGCCCTTCAGTAAACATTCATTTACGATGAGACACTGGGTTTAGAGGAATGCACGTGGAAGCGCCAGAGAATGTTTTAGCAATGTGATTTTATTTTCTGCTTTGACTTTGATGTTGCTCTGTTGTTTTTTCTTTTCATAGGGGAAAACTGGAGAGAGGCCGTTCATAGTGTAAAGGAGCGACAAACTTTTTATCTTCAACAGCTATCTTATGTGTACTTTTCACCGACATCTTAAAGTTTGAAGATATTTTTTCTATTTACAGTAAACTAATAACTACTGACTAATTTATAAACCCTCTTTCCCACACTCCAGTTTTGAATGTGCTTTTGCTTCCAGTAGAACATAGTTGTAGGGATTTGAACTTGCCATCCAGGTAACATTGCAGGCTCAAATCCTGGTCACCAGGTGCCACGGCTTAAGGTGGACCACTGCTCCGGGTTTGTGTGTCACTTGAGGTTGAAGGCTGCCTAAGTTGAGAAGCCCGGAAACAAACCTCACCTGCACCATAGCATCACTACTAATATTGTTGTCTTTAGAGCCTTTCAATTTTCTATTTTTAAACTGACTCTTTTTCCTAATTTTGGAACACAGATGAACAATGGACATTTTTTTTCTTTAAAGACATTTTTCCCTAATTCAGCTTAGTTCCACAGGAATAAACTTGAACTTATACGCTATATAAATAAACTTCACCGCTGTCTCCATTCCGGCATTATCGACACTCCACCAGCAGCCATGTGGCGGCGACTCCTCCGGCGTGGACGCGGCGGCAACAACTCCTCCAACGTGTAAAAGTAAAAGAGAATAAAAATAGAAGTGATGCTATGGTGCAGGTTCCTGGCTTGTACCTATGCAGCCTTCCTGTTCGTTAGTATTAGTCACTGATTTGCCATTGCAGTTTTAAATATTGCCTCATTGAAGATATTAGTTGTGTGTAACTTCACTGGATGAGTTTAATGCAGAGCACAATTTTGATAGGGTCCCTCACTCACTTTCATTAACTGAAAATCTTATGGTTTTAGACGTAGAGAACCATGTTTCCTCCAAAGTTCAGGTTCTTCTCTCACACATTTCCCAACTATTTTTGGAAAGATGGTGGTGAGAAGGCATCACAGATATGTTTGCATGGCAGAGTCATGGAGCTCAAAGTTGACTTTGGAGTTCCCTGGCCTTCTGGTTTCGATCTTCACACATTGTTTTGATAGACCTGCAATTAAGAATAAAACCCGAATGGAAAAACATGAGCAGGCCAGAAGTGGAGATGGGAAAGGTTTTAAAGCCTCACGGGAGTCCTAACCTCCCTCTCAGTTTAATTCATGTTCAAATTTCGGCTTTAAATCATGCCTACATACATAAATAAGACTGGCCTAATTGCATTAACTTTTTTTAAACTGCAGATAGAGTTCCTCCAGTGTCTATCTGTAAATGATCATGACGATGGGCATTTCGGAGACAAAATTCGACAAGTTTGGCAATGTAAGCTTCTTGCTGCCGTTACGCAGACACTTTTGCTTTAATAGGATTGATTAATCTAATTTCTTCAACAGTAGCAGTTGTGGCACAGAGTTCCTATCATACTGGTTCATGACCTATTAAATTGTTATTAAATGGTTGGTGTCGGTAAAGCGATTGGTTAATACTGAGCAGTTCTGAGCATTTGTAAGGCGCTTTTCACAGTTTTTAACTGTCTCAAAGCGCACGTGTGAAATATGTAAGAGAATTGTTGCTTTTATTCATTTGATTGTCTTGTTGTTAGTGTTTAAGTAAATGGCTATGATCACTTATCACTATGGCTTATCACTATGACTATGATTATGACAAAGAGCAGTAAGCAAGCACATATGCGACAGTGGCCAGGTAAAAAACCTCTCTAATGAGGAAAAAAACCCTGGGGAGAACCCAGCTCACTGGTGCCAGTCTCCTCTGGCATTCTAACACTACACAATCAGTGCGTTGGTTGTTTCGCGCCATTTTAATGATGGTTTCGGAAGATGTTTCCCTCCTCAGTGGGGAAAGAGGCGGCTCCATTTCGCCACGTAAAAAGCGTCCTCAGGTCTACAGAGGTCCAAGAGGCATGATAGCTCCAAGGAGATTTCGGTCGTACGGCACTCGGCGCTTAGGAGAGGAGTGAGACACAGAAAAAACAAAGCAATTCGAAAAACATGAAATACCAGAATTAAACTCGACAGTTTTAGGAGATGCAGGTGTGATTCGGTTCCGAGCACTAAACTAGGCAGCCTTTCTTTACGATTATATTAACTTATTCTGTAAGTTATTATAACAGGTCAATATATGCTTCGTTGAAGAGATGCGTCTTCAGTCTAGACTTAAATTGACTCACTGATTCTGAGTCTCGAATTGGACTAGGCAGAGCATTCCATAGCTTGGGTGCTAAGTATGTAAAGGATCTTCCTCCCTTGTAGATTTTAGAGATTGGCGGTATTATAAGCTGGCCGGAGTTTTGAGAGCGCAGCAGTCGTGTAGGCTCGTAGTAAGTGATGAGCTCACTGAGATATAGAGGGGCTAAACCGTTTAGTGCTTTGTAAGTGATTAAGAGAATTTTAAACTGAATACGATATTTGACAGGTAACCAGTGTAGCGACATTAACACTGGACTAATATGGTTATATTTTTTTGTTTTGCAGACTACTTGAAAGTCGCCTGCGTTCGGGGTGTAGAGAGCAGATCAGATGTTTTGATTTTTATGCTGCTATTGTTAAGCAATTCGAATTTAATTATGACTTGTGAAACAATGAACTCTTTGTAATTGTACTGACTGTTTACTCTTGACCTTGACCTTTCACCTTGATGGATGACAAGTCATTCTTTCAACTTTGCAGTTGATGTCCAGCTGTCGGGAATTGGACTTGCCACCCAAGCGTTGCCGGTCTATTGGGTTCTATAATGGCACGGTGGCGCAGTGGGTAGCGCTGTCGCCTCACAGCAAGAAGGTTCTGATTGTGACTCGTGGTGTGAGTTCGAGGCCGGTCGGGGCCTTTCTGTGTGGAGTTTGCATGTTCTCCCCGTGCTTGCGTGGGTTTCCTCCGGGTGCTCCGGTTTCCCCCACAGTGAGAAAAAATGCGTTTCAGGTTAATCTGGCCGTGTGAATGTGTGAGCGTGTGGTGTGTATACCCGAGTGAAGTGGACGCTGGCGCAGATTGGCTGCTGCTATTTCACCGGGCAATTGGTGTGTGAGTATTGTGTGTCATGAAAGGCGCCAATAAATAAAAAATCGACTGAATTATTATTATTATTATTATAACCTGGGCGTCCTTGGGCAAGAACGCATGCCTGACACCAAGGACCACAGACAAATGTACTAGATCTATCTAGACTCTATCTAATAAAAACACAGTCATCTCAATATCTGCATATAGTTTTGTACACATTCACAAAAGTTTTATTTGACCAACCTAATACAAAGAAATGCATGAGGCCCTGTTGATCCACTTTGACAGAATGTGAGCAAAAAATCCTGCCGTCGACACTCTTCATAAAAAATGGAAAAGCGGCTTTTAATCAAATTGATGAATCCGGCACATGACACTTATTGCTAGATTGAAGATTAAAGATTGATGCTTTTCCAATGCTGTGATACATCTTGCTCTACCAAGTTCACACGGTCGTGACGGCCGATGCAGAACTACAAACACTACACGCTTAATAAAACACTCTTGTCTCGGGGAGAGAAAAGGCAGGGCGACGCCATATCTAATTTTCTAGGCCCATTTCACCCCACCTCAGCTTTCTGGATCGCAGATCATTAGTTGGCCAAGGGTCTACCTCTACATCCTTCACCGGATCCTGACCCTGTCCTTCACCTCGCTTTGAAATTAGACACGGGAATGATGAAGATATTTATTATTCTCAATCCTCCCGACTCATTCTGCTCGGGAGGAAATGGCGAGGGGGAGAGAAGGGTGAGAAGAAAAGAAGCTTTGGTAGAAAAGGGAGTTATTGGAATCTCCTCCCTTCTCTCTCTGTCAACATGATATTCCTTCTTCCCTTAAATATGTGTCCAAGCTGAGCTACCGAATGTGCAGTGGCCAAATATCAACTTGGCGGCCGTGCAAAGTAAAGGTATGAAGAAAGCACAGAGACCAACTTGTTCCCACAGAAGCAGCGTTTTAATTCAAGCCTGTTTTTTTCTCTTTAAATGGCAATACATTCAACATTGACATTGCATATCTAAACCACATTTGGACCATTCATATTCTGGCACTGCTTGAACTGAGAGAGCTTATGAGCATGCTCACAATCACAACTGAGACTTTTGAGTTTCTGTCCATTGGGGCAGTCCGGCGGTTAGAGCATCCCATTCAAACCGGAAGTTCACAGGTTCAAACCCAACTTGGAAGATTCTCACTGACCATAGTTCAGCTCTCCATCTTTCCTTTTTCCTAGATCAGAGATGAAATGATAGAGAAGATTCTTGCTTTAATGTTTCTCAGGAAATATTCTGTTAAATGAGGCATCTTTACCATGCAGTTGGATTTGTCCTTTTCCAAACTGCTGACTGCAGCACTTCTCATCACATCACTGTGACTCTCACAGTAACTCAAACCCAATCCAAATGGAAAAAATCTGGGGTTATGGATGAGTGTTTCAAGGCATTCCGCCACGCAAACCAGATCAGGCTGAAATTTGTTTGGACTGTAGTAATTTGACAGGATCCAGGTCTGAGGGAGGTTTAAGATTAGACCCTCTTTGCTCAAGTAAACAAACTCATTATCCCACAGGATATAATCTGTGCAGGATCTAACAGATAGTAGAGAGTGGTTTCAGCAAATAAAAAAAAGAGGGAACATTGTTCATTAAGGAAAGAATGTTCTAGCTAAACAGAGAGACATTCTGAGAGGCAGATGAACCTGCTCTCCAGGTCCCTCGGAGCTCTCGGGTTACACCTGTGATTTCATTTAGGACGGAGACTCAAGTTAAAAGCTGGACCTCCTTCCTCTTTTATAAACTCGAGATTTGCTCGTGGCGTTGGCACATGACTGTGCTTTTTCTTCTTGCTTTAACGCAGAATCGAGTTTGTTTTGATAAAGTTAATGTCAAGAACAGGGCCAATGACAAACAGCTGTTATCTACTTTACATACTTTACAGTCATTTGGCAGATGCTTTTTATCCAAAGTGACTTACAAAAAGAGGAGCAAGTGAAGCAATTTGTCTACTATAGGCTACAGTAGATGTCTACACAGGCTAGAAACTTACTAGACAGAACAGCCTGACAGTCAGTGAACACAAGACAAAGACATTTTTTTAAGGGTTAAAAAAAATCAGTGTTAAGGTGCTGGTGAAAGAGCTCAGTTTTAAGTGCTTTTTTAAACGTTAAGAAGGTTGCAGACTTTCTCACAGGAATAGGTAAATTGTTCCACCAGACAGCTGCTGAACGAGAGAAGGTTTTCATGAGGGATTTCAAGCCGTGTTTCAGAGGGACGACTAGCTGACGTTCGAGTATTTCTGAATCAGGGAGTTGAGGTAGCATGTGATGCACCAGTGATGGTCTTGAAGGTCAGTGATAGAGCTTTGAACTTGATCCTGGCAGCAATTGGCAGTCAGTGCAGAGGGACGAGCAGTCGAGTGACATGAGTCCTTCAGGTTGTTTGAAGAGCAGTCGTGCATTCTGGATTCACAGCAGAGGCTGTGTTGCGGCGACAGACAGACCTGCCAAAAGAGAGTTGCAATAATCCAGCCTTGAGATCCCCAGAGCCTGTACTAGAAGCTGAGTGGCGTATTGTGAGAGGTAAGGTCGTATCTTGGTGATGTTGTAGAGAGAAAATCTACATGACCTGGCTGTCGCACAGATGTGTGCAGAGAAAGTAAGGTGATCATCAAACATCACTCCAAGGTTTCGGGCAGTCTTGACTGGTGTTAACGTGGTTGAGCCAAGCTGAACAGTAAAGTTGTGGCGTGAGCAAGAATTACCTGCTTTGGTCAGAGTTCGGTCTTGTCAAGGTTGAGTTGTAGGTGATGTTCCGTCATCCAGTTGGAGATATCTGTGAGACAGGATGAGATTCGACTGGAGACGGTCTGGTCGTCTGGTTGAAAAGACGTGAGGAGCTGTGTGTCATCTGCGTAGGAGTGGTAAGAGAATCCATGTTTGTTAATGACCTTGCTTAAATAAGTTGTATAGCAGGAGAAGAGCAGAGGTCCAAGCATTGATCCTTGGGGAACACCAGTAGGTACAGGTACTGGATCAGATGCTTTACTTTTCCAGGAGACGGTGAAGGTTCTCTCAGAGAGGTATGACCGAAACCACTCCAGAGCAGTGCCGGTGATGCCCATTCCTGTCAATGCAGATAGTAGGATCTGGTGGTTTACTGTGTCAAAGCTGTTCTAGAAGGATGAGAACAGAAGAGTTGGAATTTGCTTTAGCCAATCTGACTTTCAGTGACAGACAGAAGTGCCGTCTCTTGAATCCGGACTGTTTGGTGTCAATTGCTGAAAAACAGCTCTTTCGAGAATTTTGGACATGAAGGGTAGTAAGGATATTGGTCTATAATTGGGAAGTGAGTTGGGGTCCAAGGTAGTTTTTTTTAAGTAGTGGGGTCACCACTGCACCATTCTTGGCACAGTTCCGGTTGATAGAGAGATGTTAAGGATCTTAGTAAGAGTTGGAAGAACAGCTGAAGAGATTGACTGCATGAGATCAGATGGAATTGGATCAGTTGGACAAATAGTAGGTCGACTAGATATAAGGATTTTGGAGACGTCGTCATTTGAGAGAGACGAACAAGTTTGAAATGATGCATTATCTGGAGCAGGTGGTGTATATTGCGGAGAAATCAGACTAGAGAACTGATTGCTAATTGTTAATACTTTGTCAATAAAAAATTGGTCAGAAAGGTTTTTGGTTTTTGGTTTTGTCCTTTCTGCAGCCCTTTGCTGCGAAGGGTGTTAGTAAGCCAGGGGCAGGAAGGTTTAGAACCAGTCAGTTTAGTGATGAGAGGAGAGGTGTTATCAAGACATGTTGTCAGGGTGGAGATGAAAGTGTTATCTAAAGAAGGTTTCCTAAAAATAAGACCTACAGTGGTTAAGATCAGCCGAGCTTAACATGCACGGCTGATTCTCATTCTCAACACGTTCTCTTCATTTTCAACTTGTCAGTTTAATACTAAATACACAATGAAATATATGGAATCAGATTAGTGCCGAAAATATCAAACGTAAAGTTCGAAGAAACAAACAAAAATGCTTCACATTTATGTTAGTTTTTTTTTTTTTGCTCACAATCTTTTGACTGATTGACTGGTGAATTTGAAGACTTGGTTTTAATAAAAAAAATATTGTGAATGCATCTAAAGGAACATTAGTTTTAATAGATGGACAAGTTTATAGATAAGTTATAAATATATATATATATATATATATATATATATATATATATATATATATATATATATATATATATACATAAATTTGTATAAGTTATGTAGACAAGCTTATAGATTATAGAGTGCAAACAGGAAATACATAAGAATTGGATTATTGAATAGTAACAGAGTGATATTAACTAGTGCTACTGGAATGATAGGATGTTGGACTAGCCACCAGGTGTTACAAATCGCAGTCGTCCTTGCGCAGGACACCAACCCCCCGACACACAAGTCGTAACGCTGCCCACTGCTCCGCGTTTGTGTGTGTCACTTCATTGTCTTGATGGGTTAAATGTTTTCCCGGTGGCTCAGTCTGTAGAGTGCTGGTGTTTGAAACACTAACATTCCCAGGAAAAGCAGGAATTTGTTGAATTGTAAAAACCATATCTGTCCACGTTCTCCTCGCATATATGCCTATTTTTCTTTTTACACCAAAACAAATCCAAACATACCTGGAAAATATGAAAGCCCAAAATATGTACCGAAGAGTCCTCACATCTTTTCATGATACACTTTGATGATACACCTTTACTGAAAATATAGTAGAATAGCTTTTGAGTTTACAGTTTTGGTATTTTTCTGGCGTCTCCCAGATCATCTTGATCACAAGTTATGAAAAAACTATGCAATGTTTACAAACACGCAGGTCACTGAAATGAATTTTATTAATTTTAAGAAACTGCTCTGAAAACTCTGAAAAAAAAAAAAAAACAATCACAAGCGACAATTGTGCCAAATCCCTGTTATCGAAATATTAAACAAAGCAAAGTTCAAAAGTGTTGGAAAGAGCATGCTTTTACTTTAATTTTGTTACACAAAAATGTACACTAGACTGAGTTTATAAAAGTTGAGGATTATCAAGAAGTGGCGGAGAAGATGAATACCACTGGTTAGTTTCTCCTCTTTTAAGGTGGATGATAAATCTCTGTTATTGAGGCGTCACTGACACATGAGACCCCTCAGGATACCGCGCTCATACATTTGAGATCCCAGCGGGTCAGTGGTGGCTGGGACTTTAACCCGAGCTCTGTGCAGGACAGTTTAATGCAAATCTGTTGTGAATTACTCACACTTGCCATGCAAAGCATGAGACTAAAACATGTTCAGCTTGACCTTTTGAGATCCAGTGTTTGTGTGTGACACCGACTTATACTGTAAGAGTTAGTGTTACAACATACCTCATTCATGCTACTGTAATACCTTAGGCCTATTCTAATCCTACTCTGGATTTCACAGATGAAATGTTTTTTCATAGTTCTGTATGATTTTGAAGAATTGAGGGTAGAAGGTTCCACGTGAACAGAAACTGAAAAAGAATCAGTCATTTCTGAGTGACAAATGACTTCAATTCTGAAAGGTGAAGGGACGGTCACTGCTGTAGGACAATAAACACACGCAAACACACACACACACACACACACACATTATTTGTCTGGTCTTTGCGTTATTAATATATTTTGGGTCTGTTCCAGCTGCCTGAGGTTGTCTGACTCTGAAAGATTTTTCTACATAAATGTGAACTCAAGGAAACAGGAACTCGACACCTCTGCTGTCATTGTCACATTGTGGTTTGAAAAGAACATCAAGCAGTTGAAGCGAGCACATGATTCCGGACCAGGATGGCGAGAAGGGACAGCTTTTATATCGTGATGAATTGTGATGCTGAACTTCCCGGGCTAACAAACAACACATGCTTTCATTTGAGCTGCGTGGTTTGGTGGGACGGAAGATGGTTTCAGTGGTAATGAATATTCCTGTGTGAACAAGGTACTGACTTCGGTTTTGTTATTTTCCACCTTTGGTCAATGTGTAAAAGTCATTTTGACTGTGTGGAAAAAGTGTGTACTAAGTGAAGAAACAGGCCTTGGTGCAGATCCAAACTCATATAGAACATGATCCTAAATAAAGGATGTGAGGGGCTCCTTTGCTCTGTTCACGTGTGAGATGAAAATGAAGATGATGATGGTCTGTGGGAACCATCGGACCTGTGGCGTTTCCAGCACACGTGTCCTGTTCCTGCTGCAGATGACTCCCACAGACTGAGAATAATGGCTATGGCCAATAATGGGCTGCAGGTGGAATTCTGAACTGACCACCCATGATAAAGTCCATTCCTGATCAAACCTGATTTAGAAACACGGTCAAAATGATGCGGTGAAGGTTTTGCAGTATAGCACTTTTTGCTCCAGAAGATTTATAGAAACCCAAATCTATGAAACCTAGAAACACAATGAACTATTTGTGTAATAGCACTGTAATGACAGTCAGTTTGATGTGAAACAGTGATGCATATTCACAGCCAAAGCTGATAAATAGATATTTTACTTGGGTAACTTTAGTTCTCTGATGAATGAGACATTGTGTTGAAGAACTGAATTTAGCGATTAATATATTTTTTTAGATCAAAAGCAATTTTCTGATTCGCTTATGAGCTTCACTACAGGCCAATGAGAACACTTGATTGAAATTGAGTGCACTGTGACCATTTATGTGAGACAAGAAACTCGCCTTCTAAACAAGTTTCTCAGTAGGGATGAGAGAAAAAGTTCATACTCATGTGATTGGCCTTCTCTTCATTGCCCGAGTCTCTGCGTTGTGTTTTCTTTCGTGGACTTGAAATGAATAAATGACCTGCTGTATAATGAAGCAAAAGACAATGAAGGAGGACAGGTAGTGTCTAGTGGTAGAAAATTCTGAGTGTGACCAAAAAGGCTGCAGGTTTAAGTCTCAAACCAGTCGGGCTAGTGTTAAGTTAAATTGAGCAAAACACTGAACTCAATCTGCTCATTCTGTAAGTCGTTTTGGACAAAGGTTTCTGCCAAATAAAATCAATGTAGCATGTCAGGCCATGATCTCCAGCAGCCAGGTTGGTGCAGCGAAGAGAACCAAATTCTTCTTGACTGATTTTGCACAGGGTCTATGGAAAAAGGCCAACAGACTGAAAGTCATTCTTTCATGCCAGTTGGTGGTGGGACCAGGAATTTGCCCAAGTGTTTATGTCATTTGGTACCAAGATTTTCTCAACCAGAGCGGACAGTGGGACATTTCAGGGTAGGCACAACTGGCAGCAGCTCTAGAGAGTTGATACACCATTAAAGGCAACGACCTGAGCAATGTCAAGGCTGTGGAGGTAGGCCCAAGGTAGAGCAAGCTGGGCCAGCATGCTGACAGTTCAGATTGAGAAAGTAATACGCCAAATGTGCACCTTGAAAAAAAGTGTGTAAAATGAAAGGTGACAGAGACTGAGAAGAAGGCAGGATTGGTATTCTTGGTCTGGGAGAGCATAGGAATGGTGTGTGTCAAGGGAGAATCAAGATGGTCTATTGCTGAGCCAATCCTGTGACTATTTACCAGTCTTCTTCGGTACAATGGAAACAAATTATTCCTAGACACTATGGTATTTGTGGCAGCATTTCCTCCTTCAACCCAAAGAAGGCAAATTAGTGAACAGTTGTAGAAGTCTTCTCAGTATCTCAGTATGACTTCTTCTACCTGCTCACTTCAGGTCGCCTGAAAAAGCGTTTGGCATCCTTAGCAGCACACTGACAGGATGATGTTGGCACTCTTCCGCACAGGAACTGTCTGGGAAGACGGTGGGCTCAGATTTCTCACATGGTCAACCTTGCAGAGGAGAAGCAGGGGTTGTTGTTTCCATGGGATTCCAAAACACATTTACCACTGACAACCATTCCTCCCTAATGACGTAAATTAAGATCCAAATGCGCATGCCGGGTGTTGTCTGGGGATGTAGCAAGAAAGTTCATCTCTTCAGAAAGTGTATAACAGTCTTCTGACGCCAACACAGATGGATGAAGGCCACCAGATGAATCTAAGCATTTGAGCATGACATTGATCACTTTACCTCTGAAGCTCTAGCTTGCAATCTTTGTCAACTCTGTAATCTTTGTCAGAATCTCTCTTGATATTGCTCCTGTTTTGTGGTTTTGGATTATTTTCTACCTGCCCTGAACTTGATTCAGCAGATAGAAGATTTTTACTGTTTGCAGAATGTGATTACAGTAAAAGATTAAACAACGTAATTTGTTGAATAAACCGCTCTGTGTAAAGCTATGCAATTATAGGAGCACTCAAATAAATGTAATGTATAATTGTAATGTGCATTGTATATACCATTTTGAGACATTACTATAACATACTAAAAGTATGAATATGGTAGGAGTATGACTTTTTTGGTCTCTCACACACACACACACACACACACACACACACACACACACACACACACACCGTTGCAGATCAATGTAGACCTAAGCCGAAGGTCGTAACATCATCAAATGCAAGACATATTTTTCTGACATTTCAATATAAGTCAGAAATATAATTTCAACATTCACACAGTCTTTCCATAATCAAAAGCACTGAATTTCAGATCCTTGTTCTGCTAAAGAGATACACATTTGTACATGCTGCATAGTCTAGAACTAGCCTGGCTGTGTGTTATGTTACAATCATCACTGTGGAAAAGAGAAATCAGATGGAGAGAGGAACATCAGTCAGTTTTTCCATTCTGTCACTCATTCTGGGCAATCAAGGGGCACCAAGTGTTGGAAGCAGGGGGAAGAGAAAGAGAGAGAGAGAGAGAGAGAGAGAGATGGATGGAGAGGGGGGGGCAGAGGAAGAGAGAGATTGAGAGAAAGAGGGAAAGAGAGAGAGAGAGAGAGAATTATATCTTCAACTAAACATAAAATCAAACTGCCAGATATGATGTGTTTCATTTCCCAGGCAATAAGACTTCTCTATTCACTTGAGCAGCTTCGAAAGCTGTTCTGGTCTTTATTTTTTGGGGTATAGTATTCGAGTAGTTAACATACATAATTGTTTTTCTTTATATGGCTAGGGTTCTGTCAATATAGTCACAGGGCTTGCAAGCCAGTGACTTCTGTGTCTCAAGCCTGTGAAAATATAGAGGTTTGCATCAGGAAGGGCATCCGGCGTCAAACTCGACAGAAAGATTACCTATGCAAGTCGTCCAAAGAAGTTTCATACCGGATTGGTCGAAGCCCGGGTTAACAACAACCGCCTCCGGCATTTCCTACCAGGTGCTCTGTGGAAATTGGGCTACTGTTGGTCGAAGAAGGAGTGG
Organism: Paedocypris micromegethes; assembly: GCA_028031935.1. Taxonomy (NCBI): domain Eukaryota; kingdom Metazoa; phylum Chordata; class Actinopteri; order Cypriniformes; genus Paedocypris; species Paedocypris micromegethes. The sequence continues at coordinate 8,979,513 of CM051507.1, read as the reverse complement.
AGGCAGGAGGGTGCGTGAACAGAGACAAAAGAGGAAGTGCAATAGCATTGATCTGAGAATAGGGACTTTTAACGTTGGCACAATGACAGGGAAAGGTTGGGTTGACAGGCAGAGCTGGCAGACATGATGGAGGGAAGGAAGGTAGATGAACAGTGTGCCCAAGAGACGAGGTGGTATGGCAGCAAAGCACGTAGCAATATAGAAGCTGTACTACCATGGTATCGATAGGAATAGAAACGAGGTAAGAGTAATCGTCAAGAAGTTGAAGGCTGGTTCTACAACAAAGAATCCGTTAACAAGACACTGACCACGGTTTAAGGCTGCCCACTCCTCCGGGTTTGTATGTATCACGTCACTGCTCGTGTGTAACTTTACTGGATGGCTAAATGCAGAGCACAGTTTCAATACGGTCCCAACGGGGAGTTGTGGTCCAGTGATAGGGGACTTGGACTTGTCTGAGAGGTTGCTGGTTCTAGTCCCCCTACAGCTGGCTCTGCAACTCTCCAGCTCTCCATCTGAGTGGGATACTGAAAGAAGAAACGTGTTTAGGAGAAGTTTGTTCTAGTTAAGTTTGGATGTTCTCGTTTTGATTTCTCCCGGCCTCTACAGTTAGACACATTATATGATGGCTGAACACATGGCCATGGTTTGGAACAAATCTATTTTGACCCAAATGAAAAAGCACAATAACATGGTCAACTATAGGCCAAATATAGTCCGGTCTAGACATTGCATCCATAGCTTGTGATATAAAATTGTATTCACAAATTTACAAACATTTAATTCATGTTTGATGGACTATTGTATTAACAGTCTTCTGCAAATCTTTTCATTTTTTACTTAAAAATTAATCCATTCTCCAATCTCCAATGGACTTGATGCAGAACATACCCTCATATTGGTGGCCAAACAATCAAAGAGAGGAACACATAAGTACTGTTAGGATTCAGTTATTTCATTTTACTGTAGTAATTGCCCTGTGCTTGTCTTCTCCTAGTTCAATAGTTTTACATTGAATTCATCTGATCATCTCCCTCTCGTTGGTTTAGTCTGGTTCACCAACAGTATCAGTAGCAGCAGTATCAGTGTGCCTTCCTAGCACATCATTTACTCTTTGTCTTGTGCCGTGTTGTTGGTTTATTCAGTGTGCCCATCTGCTTGTCCATGTGCTTAGTGACTTAAGTCTGGTTTGGCTACAGTGTTACCTAAAATGCAAGGTAAAGGACAAGGTCTATACTTTTGCTTAGTTGAAATGTTCACCTGCTCCTCCAGTTTGAAGAGTCAATTGAGAAGAAAACCACAAGGAGATGAAGATGATACACCTGTAATTAACAGTACCTCCATAGTCCTTCTGTCCCGTCATACCTGGGAGATTATTCACTTTCAGCCAAAACTTCTGGATTTTTCACATTCCTTCCCAAATTGTATAATGCTCTGGAAAATTGAGATGGGAGCTTAGAGAGGAAAGACAGGAACTGCCTCAGAAGTTTCAGGGTTCATTGCCGGTTCAATGTGTTCGCTAGCAGATGTGTGGGAACGTACAGATTTTTTTTTCCTGTGGTACGTCCTTGCCAGAGGACACAGCTAAAGCTCATTAATTGATCATTCACAACATATGAGCACCTTCAACTTTTCTATGTGAGAGTTTTTAATAAAGGCTTTGGCACATCACAGGAGCTCATTCAAAAGGAGTCCAGGTTAACATTCTCACTAAACAGCCGGCTTGGATATGACATCTGATAAAGTCAGAAGTGGCTTCTAAAGGGATTTTCAGGTCACAGAAACCGAGAAGAAACTGGAGAAGAAAGGCGCTAATGAGAAACAACTGTGTGTCAGAGCAGCAGCCTGTCCAACATCTTCTACGCTGCCAAGAGATAAAGCCACAACCCGGCTTCCTGAGGAAAGCAACCTCTTGAACCTCCAATGCTAGCACCACGGTTCCTCAGTAAGAAAAGTCTGACATATACTTTTGGTCCAAGAAACCAATAGGTTTACTATTACAGGAGATAATAATGTCGAGAGTACCAAATTAGAATGAGATGGTAACAATAAAAAAGCATTCAATATTTCATTTTTCTTTTTTGAATAAATTTTTTTTTAACATTTTGACATGCAAATACAAATACAAATATTTAAATGCAAAAAAAGTTGCAGATTATCTACCGTACTTGACAAAATTGAATGACACAAAAATATCTAAAGCTACATGTAATGGCCTAAAGTTAGTTGCGGTCCAGCATTGTAGGTTCGAATCTTGGTCTAGTGCAGGGGCGCCAAGTCGATCGCAAAGGCATTGTGGGTGACACGGCGCGACTGTCACTCGGACAGAGCTGGAGGGAAGGACCCACGTGCACAGCACAGAAACACAAGGGAGCTCTCTCTCAAGGGGTTGACGGTTGCAACAGGGGTTTATTCCAATAGAGTGGTCAGGCAGGCAAGGTCATACACAAGATATCAAATTAGCCAAAACCGCTAGGCAAGGTGGGAAAATCAGGAACAAGGCACAAGGTCAGAACCGGCAAGACTAGATATATGCACAAGGCAAGAAAACAAGACTAGAAACAAGATCACGAGGCTAGAGTGACAGGATTCACATCTGACAATCTGACAGAGAACACAAGCACAGAGTGGGAAATAAATACAAAAACATCACGACACGCCAAACACAGACAGCTGGACACAGCAACGAGACAAATTAACATAATCATGGTAAATGAGTGAATAAACGAGAAACAGCCGACAACAAGACAATGAACTGAAACTACTTACAAAAACACTAAGTGAAAAACACAAGGCACCTGGGGACTTAACGTGATCGGGGAAGCACGAGGAGATGACAGTGCAAACCATAACAAAACACACGTGGGGAGGGAAACCGAGTCACGAGACAGCTGAATACAAAAACCTAAACAATAACACGAACCCGGATGTAGACAAAGCACAAACGTGACGACAATTCAAAATAAAGGTCAAAATAAAAGTCCGATTCCATGACAGTGGGTACTGTATATTGCATGACATTGGGAAAAATGGCGAGAAAAAAAGATTAAAAACAAGCTTGCGCGTAAGAGAGGGGCTAAAATGAGTTGAAAGGATGGAACATGTAAAAAGTGATTCTACCCCACGCGCAATGTTGATCTTAATTCAGCATTTACAAGATTATGCCAAACTCAAATTTCTGACAAGCAGTCTCTCTGTAAGCTGTTTGTCTGCGCGCATCAGGGCAGAGTTCCGTGCGGCAGCGGTCACGTGAGCTTATTACCTACACTAGAACGTTGTATGTGAGTCGGGTGCTAGTCGAGTTTTAAAAAAGATACAATAAACAGAGAGAATGAGTGAGGAAACACAACGGTCAAGTAAGTCTGCTATCAACTCGGACATTTTTGTACCTTTACTTTTACTTTACTTTACAGTCATTTGGCAGACGCTTTTATCCATTCCAAAGCGACTTACAAAAAGAGGAGCAAGTGAAGCAATTTGTCTACAATAGGCTACAGTAGATGTCTACACAGGCTATGAAAGGAAACTTACTAGACAGAACAGCCTGACGGTCAACAACAACATTGAACACAAGACAAATAATTTTTTTTTTGTTAATCAGTGTTAAGGTGCTGGTGAAAGAGCTCAGTTTTTAGTGCTTTTTTAAACATTGAGAAGGTTGCAGACTTTCTTGGAGGAATAGGTCAATTGTTCCACCAGACAGCTGCTGAACGAGAGAAGGTTTTCATGAGGGATTTCAAGCCGTGTTTCAGAGGGACGACTAGCTGACGTTCGAGTATTTCTGAATCAGGGAGTTGAGGTAGCATGTGATGCACCAGTCACCCTAGCACCAGTGATGGTCTTGAAGGTCAGTGATAGAGCTTTGAACTTGATCCTGGCAGCAATTGGCAGTCAGTGCAGAGGGACGAGCAGTCGAGTGACATGAGTCCTTCAGGTTGTTTGAAGAGCAGTCGTGCTGCAGCATTCTGGATTCACAGCAGAGGCTGTGTTGCAGCGACAGACAGACCTGCCAAAAGAGAGTTGCAATAATCCAGCCTTGAGATCCCCAGAGCCTGTACTAGAAGCTGAGTGAAGCTGAGTACCTGAAAAAGGGTTTTATTTTGAAGTGTGTGTTTACTGCTGTTTAAAACCAGAAGATGACACTCAACAAACGATATACAACAAACAGAGTGTTGGTTAATATCACAGTCACATTCTTTCCCAGAAGTTCATTGTATGACTGGTTTGCAAGTGTTACCAGCAAACATATTTAAAATGCCTGCGGTGACTGGAAGCCAGTGGACTCGGTATGATAGATGCAAGCAAGGACATTTGTCATGTCGGCCTGTATTTTCTTGCCCATACAAATGATAAGATTGAATGCTGTTCGGTAACAAGTATGTTTGGTTATAATGATATGCAAATAAGTGAAGGCATTCGCTCTACATAGTTACACATTTTCCCATACCACTCTGTGTCAACGGCTAGAGACCGGAAGGGTTCTGCTGGAACTCACACCACTTTACAGGCCATTTCTGTTCGCCTCCCACACACGCTCTGTCTATAAAAGTGTTTGGATTAGATATGGAAGACCGAGCTTCTCCCTGCTGGAGGAAAGAACATCAGATGCCCTCTGTAAGACTAACCACACTCCATCAAAACACCGGATGCCGCAGATTCCCACAGAAATTTGAGAGGTTCCAGCGGCCAAACTGTGTTGAAATCGAAACTTTGAAATTAAAAATGAGATTTATCAAGTCATTGTCACTGTAGAGTTTAATCCTCAAAAAAGAGACGTTTGTGGCTCAGTTCATCTTGAAAAAGTTGGGGGTTCTCTTTCCACTAAAAAGGTGTTTTGTTCCACTAAAAACAAGTGTACTAGGTGAAATTGAGGAGGAACTTTTAATCAACACGTTGATGTTCATGTTCCGTTATTGGATGAATTTAGTTTATCGGGCGACTTCGAGAGTGACCTCGTTGCCCATTGACACTGTCTTTGACACGCCCACTGAACCTGATTGGTAGGTTTTGTCATCTCTCGATTTATTTACCTTTCCAATTGACTCGTTGAATTGAACTTTCATTTAAATTTTGTCCGTTTCTGTGCATCAATGGCTAACGCGAAGCATTAGAAACATAGATCAACATTGTCTTTCAAATTTTTAGATAATTTATTTTCAATTTTAGATCATTAATTCATTCAATTTCCAAACTGCTTTTTCTATTTCGGTATCACAGTGGAGACAATCTCAGCTACCTTGGGATTGTGTTGGGACACTTACACATGGTGAAACTTGAAGTGAAAAAAAAAAATAGTTGTACGCTCAAAAGAAATGTCTCGGAGAAAAATATTCACCGGCTTTACCAGCTTTAACGTTTTCACAAGTTCAGATATAAACGATATAAACGCCTTTTAGCTAAAACAAGTTAAAATGCTATGAGTAGCTAAGAAGTTGACGGAATTTACTGAAGTTCCATTAAAAGCCAGCGGTTTTTCTTGCCGAATGAAGGAACTGAAGCAGGGTTGTGATTTAGTGACACTCCATCATTGTTCATGTGTCTTCCCGATTACAAACAAAAGCTCCAGAGCTGAAGATCCTGCAGCGGAGGGAGTGTGGACACATTTTAACCCAGCTGAACCCTAGAGAGACATGTCAGTTTGCTTGGAATCCTCCCTCTTGAACTCTAGCCCCAATCACTCCGGTTCCTGCTCTTTCTAATGTGAGCGATGGTCGCGGCCCCCATACCTGCCTTCTGGAGGTCTTCTCTCAAGCTGTATCTCAAACCACCCAGCGAGATCTGCAGGTATCGTTCATCATCACGAGGAGCGTGATGGGTTCCGTGCGTCAGGTACTGCATCTGCCGCAAACCACCCAGAGAGTCTGTCTGAGCCGGAGTCGTCCAGTCTCGCGGCCCAAGAGTTATTAGACAGGAAGTGTGGACGGAAACAGAGAAAATCTGCTGCGTGGAAGCACTCAATAACATTTACTACCGTCACACAAGAGCAATGTCTGATTTGTTGCGTTCGGCAACAAAAATACAGTTTGGACAGTTTTATGATCCACTGCCGAACTCAGTGTTATTAATAACTGCCTTTTCTACATTGGTGGAGGAGACAACAAGCGTTTTGTCAGACATGTGCACCAGTTGAGTTTTTACAGAACGATATTGCTTGTGCTACGTGGAAATATATTTCGATACTGCAGTGCTGATTGTTACAGGCGTTTCAAGATTAGCTGTGATTTCCACTAATTCCCACAAATCGAAAGAGTTTGAGAAAATATAATTGCTTTTCGTTGGTGTTTCACATAGAGGAACTGCAAACAAAATTTGACAACTCAGTTTAATAATACTCAATACGCACAGATTGATTTGACAGAACCTCCCAATCAGCGTCAGTGGGCAGGGTCAGCTGTGCATGAATTATCAAGTGTCATGTTCAAAAATGTATCATATTCTAAGATGTTAATTTGTATGAATCACATAATAATTAAGGTTACTTGGTATTGGACACATTTAGACATGTTGTCCAGAAACATGAGGCTAACTTCATAATTTCACCCAGATTAATAATTTGTTAGTTTATTTATATAGCGCATTTCTTAGTCTGAGACCAACGCAAAGACACTATATGAAAAAGTCTTTAACAAAAAAAATGTCCATTCTTTATATGAGTTCAGAAATTTGTTCAAAAAAGAGTCAGTAAAAAGAAGAAATATGTCCATTGTTGTTAAGACTATGGGCTATGACCAGAAGAGCAAGCTAGATCGGCGGGGTGAGAGGAAAAAACCTGGGGAGAACGCAACTCTCTGGTGCCAGTCTCCTCTGCCATGATAACATTTCAAAGTCATTGGTGAAGGTGGAGACGGACGTTACGTCATGCTTCCCCTCATGATGACGCAGTGGCTCCTGATAGAAAATTGTTCGAAACAACATGTTAGTACTTTAATATTTTGATTTTTAGTTTTAAATATGCCTCATTGAAGAGATGTGTTTTTAATCTAGATTTAAACTGACTAATTGCTTCTGATTCATGAATTGTGCTAGGCAGAGTGTTCCAATATTTTGGTGCTAGAAAAGCGAACGATCTTCCCTCTGTGAAGGTTTTAGAGATTTTTGGTATTACGAGCTGCCCTGAGTTTTGAGAGCGCAGAGGTCTCCTTGGCTCGTAACACGTGAAGAGCTCACTGAGATACAGAGGAGCTAGACCGTTTAATGCTTTATAAGTTGTTAGGAGAATTTTAAATTTAATTCTATATTTTACGGTTAACCAATGTAGCAACATTAGCACTGGGCTAATATGGTCGTACTTTTTAGTTCTGGTCAGTAGTCGAGCGGCCGCATTCTGAACTAACTGAAGTTTATCTATTAGTCGGGCAGGAGAACCTCCCAGAAGACCATTACAGTAATCTAACCTCGAGATCATAAACGCAAGTATCAGTCTTTCTGCATCCGACCTAGGGAGCATATGACGCAGCTTTGAAATATTCCAGAGGTGGAAAAATTCTGCTCAACAGACGTTGTTGACATGGTTTACAAATTAAAGTTTATTATCAAATATAACACCTACGTTTTTCACTGTTGATGTGGTTGAAAGTTTAAGTCCATTAAGATTTATATTATATTCAGGGTCCTTTATTTTTAGGTTAGAATCAATAAGCAATAATTCAATTTTTTCCAAGTTAAGTTGAACAAAGTTAATTTGTAACATTGCATATCTGACACATACTGTAGCACAGTAACAATCCTAACAGTAAAAGGTAAACCCTGTACTCTTGTTTTTTTTACTACCATTTTTATCAATAATTAAGCTTTTATGTACATGACCTATAATCTTGCGGAAACAAGCTTTTAACCACTCCAGCATTTAAGTTATGTTTTTACACACTTTCTTAATATTTAATTAGTCCTAATTTTACACTCTTCTGTGTGAAAAGTAACAGTACCATTGTAAAACTATATAAAACACACATACATACATACACACACACACATATGATAAATTATCGTGCGTGTCTGAGTGTTTTTGTGTTTCCTTGTTCAATATAATCAAAAGAAGCACTTTCATGGTTTTAGATTTTTTTTGGTTCTTAGACTCTGACCTCAACACCACGGCTTAAGGCTGCCCACTGCTCCGGGTTTGTGTGTGTCACTTCACTTCAACACTTTTGATACTGTCCCTAGTGGCCATATTGACAAAGTCACTCACTTCATACTTAAATTGGTGGTTAATTATAGACGCTATGAAAGCTATACCCTTAATAAACCTTATCATAAAAACCGTATCTATCTATCTATCTATCTATCTATCTATCTATCTATCTATCTATCTATCTCTCTATCTATCTATCTATGTCACGCTCACGCCCTCGTGAAGACAAGGTGAGTGTGAGTGACAATAGAACACAAACACGGGGGTAAGTGCACAGTAGGTGTAATGACAGAAGCCAAACAACAGACTGAATACGAACACTGGACTTAGATGAGGAAACAAGGAAACACTCCGGGAAACAGGAATGAGGACACGAGGACACAATCCAACGAGGTGAGTAGGGTCCAAGAGTCTCAGGTAGTGAAGATGTTGCTGGACACCGAACAGATAACCCGGCACACCTATATACTGGTGTTGATTGAAATCGCCTCCAGCTGTGTGCGTGGGAACTGGGTCAGGGGGCGGAGCCGGGAACTATGACGAATAGAGTGTGACTATCTATCTATCTATCTATCTATCTATCTATCTATCTATCTATCTATCTATCTATCTATCTATCTATCTATCTATCTATCTATCTATCTATCTATCCAGCTATCCATCTATCTATCTATCTATCTATCTATCTATCTACCCACAGCTATCTATCTATCTACCAACCTTTGTCTGTTCTACGTTTTTTATCTCTCTAGCCATGCATAATAGTCACATCAAATCATAAACCGGTTTTATCAACTGATCTTCACTATGGCTTATTTTTTGGAGAGATGAGGCCAGAGGAGTTGATGATTTCCATAGTCAAGTGAAGTGTCCAGAACATCTCCGGTTCCCACAAGGCCTCCAGAAAAAAACAGTATCTGTGGGATCGAAAGTTTCTAGGGACGTGTGAAAAACGATGTTGGCTCTGCTATTGCTCAAAGCCACTAGTGAAATCTCAACTACACCCGGCAAACTATTATGTGCCATTTATCTTGCAAGCTGGTACGAGTCATTACTCACTATTAATCTCCGAAAGCTTCATGGATGCACACCCGTTACTGGTCATTAATCTTCAGGTTGGTTCTTCAGGTCACATTCTTCTCCACACTGGAACCTGAGACCACTGAGTGTACGTACTGTAGTGTTAATGACTTTGTGTGGCTTCCTCGCTGACCTCTGACCTTACCCGTCACAGTTGCTATATAAAGCTTTTTCTGGGCACTCCGAAACTCCTGATCTACTGGGATTTTCACACACGACCATCTCTTGAGATTATTGAGTTTTTTTCACGTTTATTTATATAGCACTTTTCTTAGTTCGAGACCAAGGCAAAGTCGCTATGCGTCTTAACGAGAATTGTCCATTGTTTATCTGTGTTCAAAACTAGGAAAAAAAGAGTCTGTTAAAAAGGAAAATGTCCATTGTTCATTAGTGTTCAGACTATGGGCTATTACCAGAAGAGCAAGCTAGATGACAGTGGCTAGAAAAAAACAAAACTTCTCTGCCCCTGAAAAACCAAGGGAGAACCAGACTCTCTGGTGCCAGTCTCCTCTGGCATACATTACAAAGTCTTTGGTGAAGATGGTTTCGGACGTTTTGTCCAGCTGGGCGATAAGTGTGATCATGATAAGAAAAAACCAGTGAGCGGCAGTTCTGTGGTCAGAGGTCAGAGGAGAATGACCAGACTGGGGTACCACTGATACAAATAAACATGAACTCTTATAACCAGTTGCTACACCCGAGGTGCAGAAGAGCCTCTCTGAAAACACTAAAACCTGCAGCAGCAGAAGACCACACCGGGCACCGCTCCTGTCAGATAACAACAGCAAACTGACGCTAATATCACACAAACTGGGAAATGATAGGGAAAATGTTCCCTGGTCTGATGAGTCTCTAAGGAATGTTTCCCGAACTTTGTTGAATTTGTGCCACAAAATACTAGTGAGGTGAATGAGTACCTAAACTCCTCCCTTGAAGTGTGTACATCGACCAATCTCTCCATTTTCCAGTCTAATATTGTCACCATCTATCCATTACTGTCTTTCTCCTCAGCACATTCTCTCTCGTGACAAGGTCAGGGCGGGAGGAGGAACACGTTGTGCTTGGATTCAATATGATTCTTTACTCTGACTTTTAACACAAAGTCTTTCTAATCCGCAGCCCTTCCCGTGTAATTACAGCCGTAACACGAGTGGCTTTCTGCAGGGCAATTAGCGCCGACACACGCAAGGAAAGCCAAGAGCGAGAGAGGCTGATCTCAGCGCGCCATCAAAGGGATTCTTTGCATTTCCATGCAGCCCTATTTTTCCAGCACGAACAGATCCACAAACAGCTTTTGACAAGTAGCCCCGACATTCCTGTGCTAATGGGGTCCCGGAGCTCCACTGATGACGTCACCGCCCACAGCGCCCTGCCATCATTTCACACGGTTGCGTGCGCTTCAACATTTCACTCGCAAATTTTACTCCAGTCCATACATCTAGTTACAAGCTGTGGTCAAAATACATTAATATGTGTTGTTATGTATCATATATGTGAGAGGATATAATCAGAGAGAGAACTATCTGTCTGCCAACTGTCTTTCACTTTCTCCTTTCCATCCACCCAGCGGAACTGACCTATGTGTCAAATTTTAAGTACGCCTTTTTTTCTTTCTTTCTTTCTCTATCTATCTATCTATCTATCTATCTATCTATCTATCTATCTATAGATAGATAGATAGATAGATATATCTATCTATCTATCTATCTATCTATCTATCTATCTATCTATCTATCTATCTATCAGTCTGTCTATCAGTCTGTCTATCTTTCTACCTACCTACCATTCCGTCATGTCATGTCAATTTTTATGTCCGTCTTTCTTTCTTTCTATCAATCTATCTATCTACATGTCTGTCTGTCCATCAATCTGTCTGTCGCTCTGTTTTTAACATGTCTATCTGTCCATCCATACATACATCTATCAATTTCTCCATCCCTCCAACCATCCATGAATTTATCTATTTTCTGTATCCATCTAATCTATCCATCGTCTTTCTTTTCCAATTCCTCACGTCTATCGTGCGAATGTGGGCTTTACATCACGGTAATAGCTTCAGCTCTAGTTATAAAATCTTGCGTTCTCTATATAAAGAACATGGCTGAGTAAATTTTACACAGAAATCTTGGCGTCTGGATAAAAAATGAGAGCGGCTTTCTGTTGTAAAGACGCAGCAGTTCTCACAGCCCAGAGTTGTGACATCATTCGTTTGCCGAGCATTAATCTGCAGAATGTTAATCAACCTAACTCAATTCCAGATTGACAGTGTCCAGAACTTTCTCCTTTTTCAGACACTGGACAACCGGCAGCTAACGAGGCTGGAGATCAGATCCAGCGCCGCAGATCCACGGCATCAAAGCCAGAGTTTATCTCGGTCAGAATTAGAAAAACAAGTGGAAGCAAAACATACGGTGCTTCATCTTAAAAAATACACAGCATTCAATTCAAAAGTGTTTGTTTTGGAAACGTAACATCCAACTTAAAAAAAAATATAAAAAAAAAAAAAAATGTGTGTGTACAGTATATAGGTGTTTGCATATAATTATAGGAATGGTCATTTAGATAATAATAATAATAATAATAATAATATTATGAGTATTTGTAGGGCACTTTTCACAGTTTTAACTGTCTCAAAGCGCACAAATGTATACACAATGTTTTTGATCATTATATACTGTACTCATAAATGCAAAGAATATTCTGCTTCTTTCCTTGATAATGACTATCATATCCTAATTATAATAACTTAGTAATAGTCTATAGTTTAACCCACTAACCAAACAAAAAGAAAAAGTTAGTCTCAAATTGTTTGAGTATATAATGATCAAAAGCATGTGTATACGCCTGTCAGGGTCTGCAGTCCCTGCTTTGAGACTTTTATGTTGACAGGACTTTGATCTTTTCCTTGTTTGAGTTTGATTTTGTTGATTAGTCTAACCATGTGCTGTGTGTTAATTTGAGTTCATTGTTTAATTATCCTGCTCACCTGTGTCTGGTTGTCCGATTGGTTCTTGTATTTAAGGCTGGTTTGTCCTTTGTTCCCTGCTGGATTGTTTTGTTAATGTTGGTGTGTTTTGAGGTGTGGTTTTTACTGGAATTTTCTGGATGTGTGAAACATTGCCTGATGGCCAGGTTGGTGTCTGTGTCTGTTCCCTGATCTGACCTATTCCCGTTTGTTGAGCTTCAGGGTTTTGTTTAGTTCCTTGTTTTTTGCCCCACGTGGCGCTTTCAGTTCCTGTTGCTGTTTTCTCTTTGCGAATAACAACTCCTGTGCCTGCAAATGGTTTTGAGCCCCTGAATCTAGAACCCTGACATACACCTACATGACAATGAAAGGAAGAAAGGATAAAAAAGAAAGTGAGTAAGTGATTCATAATGGCCACTAGGGGCCGTATCAAAATTGTGCTCTGCGTTTAACCATCCATTGAAGTTACCCGGGTCAAAGCCGTGGTGGGTGGGACACATGAGTCAATTTCTGGGGTGTGAATTGGAGGTGTGAGACAGACAGAGTTCAGCTAAAATGTTCGTCCAGTTTATCAAAGCAAGAGTCAAAACTTTCCCATGTCACTTAAATAATTTATTTTATTCCACTGGAGCACCACAACAGTAATGTCACAATACATCTTAGTGGATCAACAAAATCCACATCAGCATCATAATTAGAAAAATAATAATAACAAAAGGATAACAATAAACAGCTTGGTGTGACAACATTGCCGAATCTTCCTACTCCCTTCGCCTCACAAATACAACTAGCTAGAAAACACAACCAGGTCGTGGTGGACCAAACCACCAGCTCAATACCAGTTAAGTCTTATCTAACGGGGAAGTAAATCACATCATCAGCTTGTCGAAGGCATCTAAAGCTGTTGCTTAAAAAAAAGTCAAATGAGAAGATAAGAATAAAACTGTCAGTGCAATTGTAACAAAGTATGATGAAAAGAAAATATGAGAGACTTGAAAAAACACTAAGATGTTCGAAATAGTCACCGTGTCAAACTCAATGCCGGGGTCCACATCCAGCCCATCGTACAGTTCAATCACTCACAAGACCCTTTAATATGGAGCTGCTATTATTGGTATAAATGACTCATGCAATTTCCTTGCTGTGGGACTAATAAAAGTATTTTTAATTTAATTCAATGAAGCACTAATGACACACAAACTACAAATCCCAGAATGCAGTGCTTCAGCTGCCTTGCCCTGTTATATGAGTAGAACTTGTAACGTTTAGGCTTTTTCCATGTTCATACTTCTAACTTTTGACGGGAATATATAAAATATTTAAAGTTGTTAACATTTACGTTTGTTTGTACTTTTTATTCTGGAATAATATTCCTGTCAGTTTGTGTCCACCACTATGCTCAAATGTTTAGTTTTAGGGTGTTTATAAAGGACTATCCTGTTCGCCGTCTGATCACATTCAGAAACGCTTTCTTCAACATCCGACATTGTAATGACACTGTACGGCCACACAGACTCAGACTCTCACCTTCGCTTCTCACAAAGTTACCCAACATTTCATCAACACTGAGGTGACACTGCAATGAAAACTACACCACACGTGTCTTTCCAGAGAAAGCATGGACTCCTACTCTTCCCTGTTCCGCGACACTTCCTCCAGCCCAGTTGAGAACACACAGGCTCTTCAAGTCTACAGTCTCTCCAGATTCATGGGCTTACCTTCCCAGTTTGACATGTCTAGAACACCTACACTAAGAGTTAAACACAGAAGCACATGCCTCTCTTCTCAACGGAACTCTGAGCTTCCAACGCTTTTCTGAGCTCCTCTCGGTAATGGAATCTAGCAAACTCAGCTTATAGAAGAAAAAAAAATGCTCTACTGCCGTATAGTATAGTGGAAAAAGAGAAAGCAATTCCATCATCTTGCTTTGTCCCACCGCACCAAACAACAGCGAGACTTGATTTCTGTGTGTTGGCGAAGAACTTGAAAGGGCCGAACAGAGAGCTCTGACCTCCACCCAATTGCTTAAAGTAGAATTAAATTGACGTTCCCTCATTTGGAAAGTTCTGTTTGTGCTATTTGAACGGCGTGATCGTTTGCCTATTGTTACCAGTGATAACAGAATGAACATGTCTGTATCTGAGACGTGCACTTTTTTGCATCTTATCTTAGTGTTTGTATGTGTGTAGAGACCTTTAAAAGCGTTAGAGCCTTGCCAACTCAATTTCACAGAAAACGTAAAGAAAAAAAAATTCCACAAATTACTGGGTTGCAAAATGTCACAGATTGGTGCAATCAAAAATTCCACAAATACCAAATTTCCCAAAGTCTGGTGTGTTGCAAGGGAACATTGCATCGAACCACGTGTTCTTCATACAAGAAAACCTAAACCTTACACTACCAGCCGTTATTCTGAGGGTTGCTGAACTTTTTACCAACTGTTCTTCAAATGCCAAGCTCTGCATTAAACATTTCTGAGATCGACAGTGACTATATTTGCAGAGCATCCTTTAAGAGTTTTCTAGCAACCTAGAAGGATTCTCAGTTTAGAAAAGAACTGCTAAAGCTAAACAAACAGTTAAGCAAAAAGTGACTAAAGAAAAAAAGAATCATCAATAAGAAAAAAAAATAAAGAAAATGTGTCCGTGTGGAATAAAAAGATGGAACAAGGGCCTTTCTCTTCCACTTGCTTCACATGTAGTCACTAACTTCCAGTGTTTGCCAAACTCACATCCGCTGATGGATGAGTGGGTGATGCGACGCCAGCACAATGACACACATTTACGCGAGTGCGCGTGTTTGCGCATAATCTCGCTTTCCAGGAATTTCTGATGCAGTGATGTGCTATGAAACGGCCGTCCAGCATTTGCGTGACTGTTTTCGGAGATGTGATTGTGAGAGTAGTAGAGTCTTCTATCGGTTCCTAGCTGCACTTGCAGGATTTGACAATCATGTTGGAGAGCTGCTCAATCTTGGGGTTTTTGCCAATGTAGTAGAGGATTGTGAGAGGTTCCAGATCCTGAGACACACAGCATGGAGACGCCGAGGCTTCTGGGTTAATAGTGTTGTAGAGGCCCAGTATCTGAAACAAACCCAGATCCAAATCTTGAATAAAAATGGTCTACAAATAAACTAAGAATCATAAATTGTGGTTAATTCTTGAAGTCAAACTCAACGGCCACATTATCAGGTTCACCTGTTCAACTGCTTGATCATTTCTAATCAGCCACATGGCACAACGAAATGCCTTTTTGCATTTAAATGGCTAGAAAAAATGTCTGTACTGATGAGACTAGATTTTTGGCTGTGAGACTCGGATGGTAGAATCGGCATCAAAAACATGAAAGTATGGATCATCCTGCCTCGTGTCAGCGGTTCATGGTGTCATGGTGTGGGAGAGATTTTCTTGGCACATTTTGGGTCCATACACTTTTATGAAATAGTGTCAGTAGATCCAGTAAATTATTTGGGATGTGGTGGAACGGGAGATTTGCAGCAAGTGTGCGATGCTCATGTCAGTGAGGAGCAAAGTATCTGAGGAATGTTTCCAGAACCTTGGGGAATCTTGGTGAAACAAATTTTTGAAGACAAGTGCGATTCTGAACCAGTACTAGTGATCAAGTGGCCAGTGAGTGTAGATTTATTGAAGTTCAGTTCTAAACTGTAAAAAGTGCCAAAGGCGTGTCGTTACTTTAACTACGTTTTGATACTTGATCTAACTCAAACTACACTGTAAAAAGTGCCAAAGGTGTGTTGTTACTTTTGAGTACATTTTTCTACCTGATCTAACTCAAAGCGTTTAATTTTCTGTCTAATCATCAGTTTAATGTAAAATTTGTGCTTCATCCAAACTAAAAGTTTGTCTTTTAGTGTGAAGTAAATAAATTGCTTTGAGGTAAAGTAAAAATGTGCTTTGGAGCCAGATGGTGATGAGAAGAGAAGACCTTGGCCAACGAGAAGCTTGGATGTGCTGTAAGCATTTCTTTTTAACTCTTTTAAACTTTATCATAAATACGTTTACATATCTTTTTCAGTTGTAAGAAGGACCAATTGAAGCGATTTGTCTTATAGTAATAAGGTAATTATGTGAACAACCATCAGTGTGTCTCGTTATGTGAGTAGAGACTCAGCTGCATTTTTACCTGTTTTAAATTCCCATAATGGCAGGCGCTGTGTTGCTGTCTGTTTGTTAAATGGACCAACTGAGCAGATTTTAAGTTCATTGAAGTCTTTTATAAAGCAACTTATTTGATTAAGTTGGAGTGCGTGTTATCTGGAGATCAGACTAATTTGGCTGAATCGAATAATATGATATATGTTTTATTTAGTGCTGTCAAACGATAAAAAATGTTTAACTAGTTAATCGCACTTCCCTGACCAAATGAATTGCGATTAATGCAGATTAAATGACTAAAGCTTTGTCATTGGATAATAAGCTTTGTCAAAAATGGATAATACGGTGTAATATGTAAATTAATGTAAACGCAACACTAAATATACACTAGTTTAAACACTGCAATATCATTCAGTATAATTTTTGTTCAATTTGCAATATATTTTCTTAGTTTTTTAACCCTCCGACGTCGAGTCACTCTTTATTCAAAACAAAACACACAAAAAAAGTCAATTTTGGACTTACAAATAAGTGTTATACATCAATTGAAAGTTTGAAGTGCCCATTTTTTAGGTTACACTCTTAATAAAAACAGGACATTGTGCTTTTTGTAAAAATATATAAGTAATAATAATAAAACTAAAACTTAAAGCACGCTTTGCCTTCTTTTTGTCAGCTGAAAACAAAATAACTTAATAAATACTTATCACTCTAACATGAAACATATAAGAAACTGGAGTAAAATAGTAAATTCCGTGAATCAGTTGCATTATAACAAAGTGCAATGGCTATTTCCAGTCCTGACAATTAATGCGCATAACAGAAGTTTTCTTTTAGGTAAACATTGCTTGCTTAGGCATTTTTCTTTAAGTTGGTGAAATCCAGGAATGGTACCTCCATTCGTTACATAAAAAAGAAACTTGGGAGACATAGAGTAAACAGAACATGCATTAGGGCTCTGCAACAAATTTCATGCCGTTGTCAAGCGTATTTCATCAGTAAAGCTGGTGTTTTATCATATTTTGCTGCTACCTTCTTAGTGGCCCCGCCCATAAATATGCCCTGCCAGACTTAAAAAAATGTTGCTTTAACTTTAACTCATCCTATTAACTTTATTCAGATATATTTGGTTAGAGTGTAATTATCGACTCATCGAGGAAAAAAGGTCTAATTTTAATTTAAATTTGATCAAATGAAACAACATATCTGAAACAAATATTTAGTTTAATAGTGAAGTGTGTCATTATTTCAGTCTTGAAAAACACTGTGTTCGCATACGAGGCAAATACTTTTATTAAGAATTTGTTAAGAATAAATCATATTAACGAGTTTAACGGTTTTATGGGCTGAGAATAGTTATCGTTTAATGCAATCGTCTTTCCAAATATGAATACATCTCCTCCTCATGTGAAGCGAACCGAAGAGGACCAGGATCAGGAGTCCAGCCAAAAGAGCCGAATCTTTGAAAAAGCCGGATTTACCATAACTGTATGGAAGTTCTTCTCTGCTAAAATAATGCTGCGTGATGTGACGGACCAAGCGAATTGGTCGAATTCGCAGTAAATTCGCTGTGATTTGATGAAATTGCAAGGTCGCAAATAAATCGCGGGGTTTTAGCTGAATTTGCGTGAATTGGCGCGATCGCAAAATCCTGGAGGGACTGTTTTTATTGCATTTCTATTGCCCCCCCCCCACACACACACTATGTTTATATGCCGGGTGATTGCAAAAACACAATTCACCGCACGTCGTTGCGTAAGTGACAAATACAATTCGGTTTTGATCATTATAATGAATTGTATAATGGCTTAATCTGAATTTTGGACAGCGCTGCTTGGTGGTCTGTGATGAGGGTGTTTCTCGGATCTTTAGTGGGACTCACGCTGCTGTGCTGGGTGTCTGCGCTCCACAGATAAGGACAGGCTCCCGCACAGAAGTTTGCGTTATAACCTTTGGGTTCGTGGATCCACCTCCAGCCCAGATCCTTCTTGAAGTCGATGTAGAGCGAACGCAAGCAGCAGTTGTCCTGCACGTTCCTGCAGTCACATCCACATAAAACTAAAGCTCTCCAATGAATCAGAACAACGTGCCTGAAATCTCAAGATGGTGTGACTTGAAGCTACAGTATGCGAGTGTGTTGACCTGGAGCAGAAGGCGGCGTCGAGGGCGCGTTTCTGCCGGTGGCTCTTGTGCTGAGACTCCAGGCGATACGACGGCAGCAGCATCAGCAGCAGATGAGGAGCCTGAGCACTGAGACGCCGCCTCCGAAACATCTTCAGGTCGCCCGCGTGCACAAAGCTGTCGTCTATACCTGTCCAGTGCCAGAAGGTTCAAGTTCAAGTTCAAGTTCACTTGTATAGCGCTTTTCTTAGTCCGAGACCAGCGCAAAGACGCTAAGAACTTTTTTTTTGCACATGAAAATGTAGCAAAAATGTAACAAGGTGGACAATTATTTGCCGTAGAAATATAAATAAAACAAGAACAAAAAATATAAATGAATACGATACTTTACAATACAATACATTAAATACCTCACAATAATTTAATAAAATACTATGTTAGATTTAAAAGCTACACATTATTTAGATTTTAACTTATGATTATTAAGATTAATTTAATTGCTCACTAATAGAGGTTCTTGTCTACTTAGTCTGCGTACTAAGAGACATTCCTGTCTACACAGTTTGCTTACTAAGAGATGTTCTTCTCTACACAGTCTGCTCACTAATAGAGGTTCTTGTCTACTAAGTCTGCTTACTAAGAGATGTTCTTGTCTACTAAGTCTGCTTACTAAGAGATGTTCTTGTCTACTAAGTCTGCTTACTAAGAGTGGTTCTTCTCTACACAGCCTGCTCACTATTACAGAATCTTGTCTACTTAGTCTGCTTACTAAGAGTGGTTCTTCTCTACACAGCCTGCTCACTATTACAGAATCTTGTCTACTTAGTCTGCTTACTAAGAGATATTCTTGTCAGAAGGTAGAAGAACAGAGACACTGCCAGTCCGTGTGCCAGGGTTCCTGGACTCTCTTGAACGATAAACTCAAGCACTTTTCAAGCACGTTCAAGGTCCATCCAAAGGTTTTTCCTGCACCGTACAGTTGTGGTAAAAATGTATATTTAAAACTACGCCTAAGCACAATCAAAATGAAACATTACCATTTTGGGACAGTATTGTGGTA
Source organism: Paedocypris micromegethes (assembly GCA_028031935.1). Classification (NCBI taxonomy): domain Eukaryota; kingdom Metazoa; phylum Chordata; class Actinopteri; order Cypriniformes; genus Paedocypris; species Paedocypris micromegethes. The sequence continues at coordinate 8,960,042 of CM051507.1, read as the reverse complement.
TAAGTGGGAAAAAAATGGACATTACATTTTAGTAGACAGTACTAACATTATAGGCAAATTTTGTATTTAAACCTTTTAAAGTAAGAAATTAGACATTCTTCTCCATATTTAGAAAAGTGTGTTATAGTTTGTAAACGTTGTAACACTGCAACAATAAAGGTGTTAATGTTTCCCCCTTTCTGCACTTTTAATCAGACCTGGATCATAGTGATCACGACCTGTTTAATCACACACTCACTTTATTTATCTGTTTCTCTCTCTGTCTCACTCTCGGAATCTGTGAATCAAAAGCGAGAAGAGCGGGAAGCGGTCCAGAGGACGTGCACTTATCAGGATTCCACTGTATAAATAACATTTCAAGCATTTTCAAGCACTGTTTTTGTCAATGAAAAAACTTTAAACTAATCAGAAATACACTCTATACATGTATGCTAATGTGTTAAATAACTATTCTATCCGTAAATGTCTGATTTTTGGTGCAATATCTTAAAGTGTGTAGAGGACCATTTCCAGCAAATGTATTTAATAGTACAATGTGTTTGCTAATTGTGTCAAAGGTATAATGGATGATTGTAAAACCCTTGTTTGGTTATGTTAGCACTGCTGGAAACTGTTTAGCTGGTTAAAGAAGCTATAAAACGTACATTTCATTCAGCAGGTTCAGAGTATCTGGAGCATCACATTTGTGAAGTCAATCAAACGCTCAAAATGGCCAGAAATGGAGAACTTACATGTGAAACTCGACAGTCTATCCTTGTTCTTAGAAAATAAACTGTGACTTTTCATAGAATACACAAAATTGTCTTAACGACTCCAAACATTTGAACGGTGGTGTACATAATCCAATACATAATTATTAAATGGTAATTAAAACAATCTAATACATTTCTGAGCAGTGTTATGGTTATCTGCTTTTCATATCCTTTCAGACCACGTTTTTTTTTTTTAACATTGGTATTTAATTAGAACATTAAATAAACAAAATGTGAAAGAGATTATTTTTTACATGATTTGATTGTTTTCTTTTTAGATATTAATTTACATACTTTTTCCAGATATTTTCAAGATGTTAAATCACAACTCGTTATTCAGAATATAACCCGTCAGACTGAACCCACATGCCACTCCTTGTAGCCGGCTGCCCACTGCTCCGAGTTTGCTCGGATGGGTTAAATGCAGAGAACAGAATTTCCCCACGGGCATCAATAAAGTTTCAATTATTATTATTATTATTATTATTATTATTATTATTAAAACTAAATGTATTTTATAGGAAAACCTGGATTTGGTAAATCTTTGCTCTTGGGTATAAATCATGGCACAATAAAACCCCAAAACTGACACACGCACACTATCACACACGCACACCTAACCCTAACACACACTAGCATTTCCTTCCAAATCAAACATTTTGTTGAAACCAAACAACTCGAACATAAACCAACCTGCGAAGTGCGTCTCCAGCTCCTCGCTCTTGTTGGGGATGATGTAATTATTTGACGGCACGAAAGTACAGCAGGGACAGTGTAGGCTGATTTTGAACCCGTTGTTTCGCTCTGGTGGGAGAAAAGCACGGTCAGAAGATGAGATGACTTCTGGAGATGGAGGAGACTCTCATCATAAGCTATGAGCGTAAAGACCCTTCACCTTTGGGACGAGTTTCACTACAGTACACTGTAAAAAGTGCCAAAGGTGTGTCGTTACTTTGAGTACATTTTTATACTTGATCTAACTCAAAGCGTTTAATGTTCTGTCTAACCATCAGTGTAATGTATAATATGTGCTTCATCCAAGTTAAAAGAAAGCCTTTTAGTGTAAAGTAAATACATTTCTTTTAAGTAAAGTAAAAATGTGCTTTGGAGGCGGAGATGTTGTTGAGAAGAGAAGACCTTGTTTCTTGAATTGGCAAGTGAGAAGAATAAAATTAAAATAAATCATAAACAGGTTTACATGATCTTGTTTAGTTGTATGGAGCAATCGAAGCGGTTTGTCTTAAAAGGAAACAATACATGTTTAAATAAGGTAATTAATTTATGTAAGTAACCATCAATGTGTCTCATCATGTGAGTAGAGACTCCACCCTGCATTTCCACCTGTTCACAATTCAATCTGACCAATAGAGCAGACTTTATGCTGATTTGAGTCCCTTTATAAGGCAACTTATTTGAATAAACTGTTACTCAACCTCATTACACCTCAGTGGTCAAGACACACGGTTTCTATTCAGATTTCACGACATACTGTTAGATGCTCTTTTACATGTTATTATTTTTTAAATTCATCCCGTTAGCACAAACAAGCCCCAATCAATGAAAATGCTAATGTACGCATATATTAGGGTGGTGGTCTGTTTTTAAACCGTTCCGATGAGAAAACATAAAGAAAACGCATAATTTGAGATTTCACTAAAATGATAAACTTACTTTGATTCAAAGATGTTTTTTGCATTGGCTAAGTAGTGGATAGTTAATTCCTTTCAAAGTAAAGATTTTAAGTTGATTCAAATTAAAGTGACTAGGTGCAACAAGTTGACGCAAAAATTTTACTTTTTTTCAAAGAGACACTTTTTACAATGTAGCAATCAGGTTCTTACACACCTCTTGCCGTTTACACTCCTACACTCACAAAACCTGTACCTGATGTCATCCTTTTCACATTAGCTTCTGTCTTTTTTATTGTGGGGAAAGACGGGGAGGGAGAGAAAGATGGAGACAACAAAGAAGAGATAATACACATAAAACTGCTGATTTGAACAGCACAGGCTCAATTTAGTTGTCTGATAAAGTTGATGTACGTGGAAAACAAAGAAGAGAAAAACATCCGTAAACAAGATGATGAATGATGCAACTTTGATGGAGTCACTTTTCTGTTTCGACCGAGTACATGACTTTTAAGAAGCTGTACTGTATTTTGTTTCCAATTTTTGTATTAGCTAATGTTGAAAACACGCCCTGGTCTCGGCCTTAAAAAAATGATTGTATTTACTGGAATATAAGGTGCACTCAAAGTTCTAAAAATCATATAAAAAATTAACTGCACATCCTATAATCCAGTGAATTTGCAGTGCATTTTTAAAATGATTCTTTTTTAATGGTTTGATTATTTTCTTTAAATATTAAGTTGCATATTTTCTTTTTCTGTTTCGACCAATAAAGTCAGAGTTTGATTTTTAGGAAGCTGTACTGTATTATGTTTCCAATTTTCGGTCTCGCCCTAAAAACAAATTACAGCATTTGTTGGAAACTAAGGTGCACTTAAAGTCCTAAAAAAGGTGTGAAAATTAACTGCACACCCTAAAATTCAGATAAATGTGCCTTATATGTAAAAAAATCTTAAAAAAAAAAACAAAACACATATGTATTAATGGTGCGGCTTATATTCTGCACACACATAGTTTGAGAAATACGGAAAAAAAAAACTTCCTATAAATGTGACTGGCAGCTGTACGTGTGATGACAATACTACCTACTACTTATTTGTTTCACCAGCAACGTGTCTGTCTCTTTCAACGCAATAGAGTTGCAAATAATGAACATGCTAATCAGCTTTAGAAGCTCACGTCTTTGTCCAAGTAAAAGAGCATCTCTCGTGAGAGCAAGTCCGCAGACCACACGCTCCCAGAGCTCGACTCATTCTTGAGAGAATGAAAATGGCCAGACGAAGAGGATTATGTGGATCTCTTACATGACACAGACGAGTGATGGCCGCCAGACAATCGCAGCCTTTCAGGCCGGATCTGTCTTTCCCAGAGCGTCTCTTACGTTGGCTACTTTCCACGCAACTTTCTCGTACCTTTGCAGATCAATTACACGGACTAGTCCCATATATGAGAGACAAAAGTCCCAAGAGAAGCAGAATAAGTCACGGCTAATCAATGCGCCGCTAGCAGGATGTTTACCTCGATGCAGAAGCCACTCGCTGACCGCCTCCGTCACGTCGAAGGACAACCATTCGCCCTCCTTGCGGGTGCGCACCACCTTGCTGTCGATGTAGCGCTGAGTGGGCGATGTGGGGTCCTTGTGGCCTAGAATCTTAACAAAGAAGCCCTGGTCATCAGAGGATGAGAGACGCTCCCAGGTGGGAAAGTGCTGTCGGAAACAGATGCGGAACAGGGTGCGCAATTCTTCCTCTGTCCCCGGCAACAGTGTGTTTACATTGGCCGACACGTCTCCTAATGTGTAAAACATGGCTACGGCCACAACCAGCAGCCCAACGAGGACGGACAGGCCCAAACAGAGGCGAGAAGAATAAGAAGAAGACGGAGAAGAAGAATGATGAGGTATTGTCAGTGCACAACAGTGACAGAAAAGAAGGGGGGGCAAAAAGGGGGCGACAAGAATCAGGCATGAGAGGAGAAAAAGAGAGAGACGGCTGATGAGAAAGAGTGGAAGAGTGAGAAAAAGGACACACAAGTAGAGAGGGAGAATAGACAAAGATGAGGATAGAGGGATGCAAACAGACAAATGCGAGAGAGAACGTGTTTTACAGTCTCACATTAAGCAACTTTTGTTTGAGAAACACTAAACTAAACTAAACAAAACACTAAAATGTAAAATAAAATTACATTCAAGGCCCATTTCAAACTTGAATTCAAATGATATTCAAATTCACACAGGAGTCAAACCCCACCCCCATCCCGCCCTCTAGCAGGCCGCACACTCCGCCCACAACGTACGCTAATGTTTTTACTTTTAAAAAATTCCATTTGAAGCCTGTATTTTTAATATTTCTGACATTCACAAATACATATTTCATAATTTTTTTCTCACATTAGAGTAGCAAAACATACAAATATACAGTACATTCCAATTGTAAAACTGTAACATTGAAACATACATATACTGTAGTTGTCAGTGCCAGTACAACTTTAGTTGAATATAGAGGTGACGTATGTACCTGATAAAGCTCGATCCGCTGCTCGGACACTCGGGCTTTGGAGTTCTGGAGTCTGAAGACCCTCAGCTCGGCCTTCACCAGGTTGGAGGCGTTTTTCTCCATGGAGCTGACATCAAACCTCAGCCTCCTGAAGTACGGGTTATAAAAGGTCGGCGAGATGACGTCTGTCCAACAGAAGCGCAGGTCACACACTCACTTGCGCTCATGAAGACAGTGTGTAATGCAATAAAGTGAGTCATTTGTGTATTTGACTCGAAAATGGACAAACAAACAAAAAATGAAACAAACAAACCAGAAACATTCAGCCATATTCTGACTGAGTTGCAGGTTGTTGTTATTCTGCAATAAATATAAAAAATATATATTTTGGATTTATTTTAGACATGAGATTTAGATAAAAAGGGTTCAGAGATTTTTCTGTCGTTTTTTTTATGGAATCAGATCAAAAAGATTAGCGTGCGAGAAACCTCAAATTGAGCGCGCGCACGTATCTATGCGCTCGTGCTCGAATCTACACACGCTCACGTTCAATTCTCGTCTGTGCGAGTACAAATCTTTATGGCACAAATTTGACGTCTTGCTCTAAACAGAGATCGGAATTAACATTAGTTGCGGCGACTAGTCCTCTGATGAGTCACAACAAATCTACTTCGACTAGTCACATTGTTTGATAAACTCACATTGAAAAATATTTGAAGACATCTCTAAATGAGTTTCTCCTAGACACAATTGAATTGAAGACATCTCGAATTACTTTAGAGATAACTACTATTACATGTAGAGATGTCAAATCAAATCACTTTATTATGACATCACCGTGTGAGCTGTGGAGAGTGAAAAGCTTGATGCAAACTCGCACGGCAGCGTTGTGGGTGCTTACGACTACTCCTTTTAATCTTCAAATATATTGTTACTAGTGCTAAGACATTTGTACTAGTAGTAAAATAATTAAATATATCTCTAAATATTTATAACTAGTCATAATGGAGTTGAAAATATATCCACATGCATTTAATTAAAGATGTCTTAAGATATCTAAAATCTATATTGACAAGTCAATACATTTTTAAGATATCTTTAGTTTGATTTATAACTATAGTAGATTTATATTTAAAGAAATCTTCAAATGATATAGTTGTATCTGTGAATCTCTAATCTGTGTGTCACTAATCAGACCTCAAATACAGATATATGCAATTGGTATTCTGACTAGGAGAAATACATTTTAAGAAATATTTGAATAATATTTAAAAATGATAACGCGCCTTGAGTATTGCTCGGCAAAAGTACTACCTATTTGTTGCTTTAATCTTTCAGGACGTGTCATGGTGGGCGGGACAATGGCGGTGATCTGCTCCACGATTGGTTCGCTTTGACCAATCAGAGCAAGCCGTCAAATTCGTGCCATAAAAATTTGTAGTCTTGCAGACGAGAAGTGAGCGTGTGTAGATTCGAGCGCATAGATACATGCACGCGCTTAATTTACAGGTTGCGCTCACTCAATTCGAGTTGCGCTCGCTCAAATCTTTTTGGCACTAATCTGATTCCATAGTTTTTCTCTTACATCGTCTTACGTGTTATTAGAACGCATTTTTATGATGGAGGGTAAAAATAAAGGTAAAAAAATTCACAAATGGCTGCTGTGTGAAAGCCCATTCTTAGGTCATGCCTGAGGTCATGACCTCACGAAACACAATATGCAGCAAAGGTCAAATCTACACAACACCTGACAATCAGCAGCAGAGGTCACGACCTCTCAACACCTGACAATCAGCAGCAGAGGTCATGATTAAGGTAAGGTAAGGTAAGAGTAGAACACATATTCACACTCACACCTAGGGACTATTTTCCACTCCAGCTCTCCTGAACACATGACTCTGGACTACAGTCCAGTCTTTGTCATAGTCATAGTGATAATCATAGCCATTTACGTAACACCAACAACCAGACGATCAAATGAATAAAAAGCAACCATTCTCTAACATATTCACACGTGCGCTTTGAGACAATTAAAACTGTAAAAAGTGCCTAACAAATGCTCAGAACTTGAACTATAGGAGGAAATAGGAGACCAGGAGGAAACCTACGCAAGCCGGAAACAAAACTCCACACAAGAAAGTCTACACCTCCAAGCTGGCGTGTCCTTGTCTGTGTGTTATTTTGTGTTTTGTGGCTCGTCCTTCAGGAGTCATTGAAGGTTGAGTTGAGGTCCTCTGAAAATCAAAGTGATCCAAAGAAAGTGCCGCTGTTGTGAACTTTGCCATTCCCACTTTGTCCACTGAGACAGAACAGAACACTCAGTGGACTTTAATTAATAGTGATGAGTATTTGTAAGGCGCTTTTCGCAGTTTTAACTGTCTCAAAGCACCCATGTGAATATGTAAGGGAATTGTTGATTTTTATTCATTTGATCGTCTGGTTGTTGGATTTAAGTAAATGGCTATGATTATCACTATGACTATGACAAGGCAAAGATAAAGACCAAGACAAAGACCAGGACAAAGACCACAAAGGCTTTGGATTTAAAGGCAGGACTTGAGTAAGAAAATACACAGAGTGCTAAAGTCGTCACCTACATTGTTATTTTTGTTAAAATCTTTCAAATTTGAATCCATTTTTCTTTGCTGGTGGTAGCAGCTTGCTTTTACTTGCTGTACACTACAGTCTTTCATTTCGCAATCTGCTCATGAACCACATGAAAAACAATACGTATTTCTTCAAAGGTCAACGCCAGTTCTCTCGAGGCAGCCAATCAGATTAGAGCCTGCCAAGGCGACCATACGTGTCCAGCTCGTGCCATGACTCACGCTCACGTGACACGCCTCTGATTATTTTCACAAAATTAGCGTGTGACCTGCTGCGGAACGTATGACTTGCCAATTGTGACTTTACAGGTCTTTATTAAAGCAAGGCTCTGCGCTGGGTGTGTTCTCCACTGTCGCGGCTCGTCAGTATTCCCATTTTTGGTATTTTTACAGGCTTACACAAGAAAATACGCTAAACAGTATCACAGATACGTCGTATCTGTCTTTTTCACAGCCAAAAACACATGGGCATTATCCCAAGCATTATATTCTGTTGGTCTCTAAGACAACCATACTTTAAGTAATACAACTTTACAGACAGAAAGTATAGTAGTGAATCAATGCTACAGGTAGACAATATGAAATGGAAACAACACTACAGACAGGGTTTGTAAAAGGGAAGCAACACTACAGACCAGCACTGTGAGAGTGAAACAATAAAACAGACAGTGTAAGTGAATCAATACTACAGACAGTGTGAAAGGAAAACAATCCTACAGACGGACATTGTAAAAGGGAAACAACACTACAGACAGACAATGTAAGTGAATCAAGGAATGCAGGAAAAATACCAAAACCACTTTACTGGTAAAAACTGTTCACACAAGCGCTGCCATTCCCGCATTGTACCGGAAAAGAACTATTCACACAGCGTTTTCAAAATCCCGGTAATTTTGGTGACATCATCAACTGGCGACACACTTTAAACAGCTGCGCCTTAATTGTAACGGCAGTAATTGTTTCATATGTCACGCCGTCACTAACTGTTCCTTTGAGGTGGTGACTGTGATTTCTATAAACAGCGAGGAGTGACTATTCTGTGACATCATCAACCGGTGACACTTTTTAAACGGCTGGACCGAATGTTCTCATTGGCTCAGAGCAGTGGGTGACGTCAGCACGTTCGGAACTTCCGGAAAAATTTGTTCTTTGTTCTAGTGAAAGCGGCTAGTGAAACAATACTACAGACAGTGTGAAAGGGCAACAATACTACATAAATAATCCTTAAATTAGAAAGTATGACAAATAAACGATACTGCAGACTGTATAAAAGGGAAACATACAGACAGACAGATAGTGTGGCAAAGAAGCAATACTACTGACAGAGTCACAGTGAAATACTACTACAGTGTGACAATAAAACAATACTACAGACAGACAGTGTAACGGTAAAACACTACTACAGACAGACAGTGTAACAGTACTACAGACAGACAGTGTAACAGTGAAACACTACTACAGACAGACAGTGTAACAGTGAAACACTACTACAGACAGACGTGTAAAGTGAAAACACTACTACAGACAGACAGTGTAAAGGTGAAACAACATTACAGACAGACAGTGTAAAGGTGAAACAACATTAACAGACAGACAGTGTAAAGGTAAACCTACTACAGACAGACAGTGTAACAGTGAAAACACTACTACAGACAGACAGTGTAAACTAGCAAACAAGACAGACAGTGTAACAGTGAAACACTACTACAGACAGACAGTGTAACAGTAATACAGACAGACAGTGTAACAGTGAAACACTACTACAGACAGACAGTGTAACAGTGAAACACTACACAGACAGACAGTGTAAAGGGAAACACTACTACAGACAGACAGTGTAACAGTGAAAAACTACTACAGACAGACAGTGTAAAGGTGAAACACTACTACAGACAGACAGTGTTAAAGGTGAAACACTACTACAGACAGACAGTGTAACGTTGAAACACTACTACAGACAGACAGTGTAAAGGTGAAACAACTACAAGCAGACAGTGTAAAGGTAAACAACATTACAGACAGACAGTGTAAAGGTGAAACACTACTACAGACAGACAGTGTAACAGTGAAACACTACTACAGACAGACAGTGTAAACAGTACTACAGACAGACAGTGTAACAGTGAAACACTACTAAGACAGAAAGTGTAACAGTACTCAGACAGACAGTGTTAACAGTGTAACACTACTACAGACAGACAGTGTAAAGTTGAAACACTATACAGACAGACAGTGTAAAGTGAAACACTACTACAGACAGACAGTGTAAAGGTGAAACACTACTACAGACAGACATGTGTTTGGTAGCTTCGCTGCTAAGCTGAGATCGTTACTAAAATAATCAGTACTCTGCATTAATTACTCGGCGTAATCATCTAATCGGCGATCTTAGATCCACAACTTTTCTTTCAACTCCCGGAGTAAAGCCGCGGTTTCAACGAGTTTTCAGCGTCTTCGTACTCCGGAAAACTCTAAGGGTAAGATGTGTACGCCGGTGGCCGTAGCCTGCACCTCATGCTACATGTATAGTTTAGCTCTATCGGTTGGCGGCGAGGGATTTATTTGCGCTAAGTGCAGAGAGGTTTTAAGGCTAACCGATAGAATTGAGGAGTTAGAAACACTCATCCGGGCGTTAGAGAAGGACAGACAGCGTGAGAGTAGTGAGACGCTCCCGGATGCCGTTAGCATTAGCGCTGAGGCACATTCCTCGGTTCCGAGCGGAGAGGTCCAGCAGCAGGACAACTGGGTGACTGTGAGGCGGAATAGTCGCAATTCGAAGCGGCATCCTCCTCCGTTCCGCTGTTAACTGCGAAGAGGCTTTCCCCGCTCAGAACGGCACCGTCTGAGACGCCTGCTGAAAGTGCATTGGTGATAGGAGACTCCATAGTGCGGAACGTGAGATTAGAGACACCAGCCAATACAGTTGTAATGTGTCATCCAGGAGCCAGAGTGTCTGATATCACATCGCGTCTGAAAGTGCTGGCTAATGCTAAACGTAAATATTCTAGGGTAGTTATTCACGCCGGCACTAACGATGTCCGACTTCGCCAGTCCGAGATCACCAAAACTAATATTAAAGAGGTGCTTGAAGCTGCCAAAAAGATATCAGACAAAGTAATTTACTCTGGCCCCCTCCCCGCTTACCGGGGTGATGAGACTCACAGTAGACTGTGGGCGCTCCATGGCTGGGCGTCTGAGTGGTGTCCTTCGAATGGCATAGGTTTTATAGACAATTGGAGATCCTTTCGGGGAAGACCTGACCTGTTAAAGCCCGACGGCCTCCATCCCTCGTGGAAGGGGGCCGCTCGTTTATCTTATAATATAGCCTATAGTTTAGCGTCTAGATCGTGACTCGCCACCATTGCCCAGGTCAGAGAGCAGGCGGCATCACTTAACCAGCCGCCTGCGTACTGCTCACAGTCACCCAGTGCATTTAGTGCATCTAGATACAATCCTAACAATAATAATAAAAATAATAATAATATTATCAGCTCTATTAAAACCAATAACAACAACAATATCGATAATAAAAATGCTAAAAGTAATAACAGACACAACATAGAAACGGTATCACAATCTCATAAGCCTAGCCATAGAAACCGGTCATTAGACAAAGAAAAAATGGTGCTTAATCATATTAAACAGACCAAGACTTATACAAACAAATATTTAAAGCTAGGTCTCTTAAACATTAGATCCTTAGCACAAAAATCTCTTATCATAAACGAAATGATTTTGGATAATAAGCTTGATGTTTTAGCGCTCACAGAGACATGGCTAAAGCCAGACACCTACACTAGCCTAAATGAATCAACTCCACCTAATTTCTCTTACGAACATGAGGCACGATTAACCTCCAGAGGTGGAGGCGTCGCTACCATCTATAATAATAATTTCAAGATGAATAGGAAATCAAACTTTAAATTCTGCTCTTTTGAACTGTTAGTACTACATATGGAGCCAGATATAAATCGGGAATCAATACTTATTGTGACAGTGTACAGACCGCCAAAGCACAATACTGACTTTTTAAATGAATTTGGGCAACTACTAGCAGAACTCATCATTAGAGCAGATAAAGTGATTATACTCGGCGACTTCAACATTCACCTAGATAATGTTAGTGACTCTCTAACTCGCTCTTTTTATGATATTCTAAATTCCACCGGCTTTAAGCAAAACGTTATTGGCTCCACTCATAAGTTTAACCATACATTAGATTTGATTCTTTCATACGGTATCGTAGTTCATGATGTAGATATTGTTTCGGTGAGTGACTGCATTTCTGATCACTCTCTAGTTTCCTGCTTAATAAATATAGACATCCCAGCTGTGATCTCACCGCAATATCGCTCTTGTAGACTCATTAATTCCAGCACAAAAGATAATTTTATGAAACGTCTTCCTGATCTTACCATTTATAGAAAGAACAGAAGAGCTTGAGAATTTGACTGCAGCCTTAAATCTAACTTTGTCAAGTACCCTTGACTCTATTGCCCCTCTTAGGGAAAAGAGACTAAACACAAAAAACAAAGTGTTATGGTACACTAATGACCTAAAAGCCTTAAAATTATCAAGTAGAAAGTTAGAAAGGAAATGGAGAAAAACTAAACTCGACGTTTTTCGCAGTGCCTGGAATGACAGTATAATCGCATATAAACAGGCCCTAATATCCACACGATCTACATATTTTAGTAAACTTATCTCTGCAAATCAAAATAATCCTCGTTATCTGTTTAAAACCGTAGCTCAGTTAACAAAGAAAAAGGGCACAGTAGACTCCGCAATCCCCCCACAGCTCACTAGTGTCGACTTTATCAACTTCTTTAATGACAAAATTACTAATATCAGAATGAAAATTGTATCCACAAATACTAGCCCTCAACTGGTTATACCGGAAATAAACCCACCCGCTGTCAAGCTTAGCACTTTCAAACAGGTCAGCCCTGATGAGCTCACTGAGATTATAGCTAAGACCAAGACGACCTCCTGCTTACTTGACCCTATACCAACTTTTTTACTTAAAGAAGTCCTACCATTAGTTAACGAACCAATCTTGAATATTATAAATTCGTCACTAGTTCTTGGTCACGTGCCACAAGCGTTAAACAGGCCGTCATAAAACCGCTTATTAAGAAGCCACATCTTGATGCCGACGTGATTGCTAATTATAGACCAATTTCAAACCTTCCCTTTATATCTAAAATTCTTGAAAAAGTTATTTCGGGACAACTCTGTAAATTTTTGGAACAGAACGACAGATTTGAAAAATTTCAATCCGGCTTTAGATCGCACCACAGCACAGAAACGGCACTAATCCGAGTCACCAACGATCTTCTAATGGCATCAGATAAAGGGAACGTCTCACTCTTAGTTTTGTTAGATCTTAGTGCTGCTTTCGACACTGTTGACCATGATATTTTAATACATAGACTTGATCATTACGTTGGTATTTCTGGACACGCGTTAGAATGGTTTAGGTCCTATCTGTCTGATCGCTCTCATTTCGTCCATGTAAATGGAGTCTCTTCACCCAGATTTAGTGTTAAATATGGAGTTCCACAAGGCTCAGTGCTCGGCCCAATCCTGTTTGCACTTTATATGCTTCCACTAGGGGACATAATCAGAAAGCATGGTCATAGCTTCCACTGTTACGCAGATGACACACAAATTTATATCTCGGCACGGCCTAATGAAATCTCAAAATTTGCAAATATATTAGATTGCTTCAGCGACATTAGTGATTGGATGACAAGTAATTTTCTCATGCTGAACTCAGACAAAACCGAATTATTACTTGTTGACTCAAACTTAAAGTCTGATGCACCCGAATACAGTATGAATCTTAATGGGCTTGAAATCTCATCCTCACCTAAAGTGAAAAGCTTAGGTGTCATTTTAGATAGCAAACTCTCTTTTGAAAGTCACGTGCACAACGTCTGTAAAACTGCCTTTTTTCACCTCAGGAATATCTCAAAGCTGCGTCACATGCTCTCCCGACCGGATGCAGTAAAACTGATACATGCGTTTATGACATCACGGTTAGATTACTGTAATGGTCTTCTGGGAGGTTCTCCTGCTAAACTAATAGATAAACTTCAGTTGGTTCAGAATGCAGCTGCTAGATTACTAACCAGAACAAAAAAATTTAGCCATATTAGTCCAGTGTTAATGTCGCTACACTGGTTACCTGTTAAATATCGCATCCAGTTTAAAATTCTCTTAATCACTTATAAAGCACTAAACGGTTTAGCTCCTCTATATCTCAGTGAGCTCATCACTTACTACGAGCCTACACGACTGCTGCGCTCTCAAAACTCCGGCCAGCTTATAATACCGCGAATCTCTAAAATCTACCAGGGAGGAAGATCCTTTTCATACTTAGCACCCAAACTATGGAATGCTCTGCCTAGTCCAATTCGAGACTCAGAATCAGTGAGTCAATTTAAGTCTAGACTGAAGACGCATCTCTTCAACGAAGCATATATTGACCTGTTATAATAACTTACAGAAAATATTAATATATCGTATAGAAAGGCTGCCTAGTTAGTGCTCGGAACCGAATTACACCTGCACCTTCAGAAAATTGTCAAAATCTATAGTACTTGAATTTTTCTAATTGCCTTGTATTTTTTTTTTTTTTTTTTTTTTCTCCCCTCCTCTCCTGAGCGCCAAGTGTCGTACGACCGGAATCTCCTAGAGCTTCGGAATCATCGGTGGTGCTTCCTCGACCTCTGTGGACCTGATGACGCTGTTGGCTTGGAGCAGTGGAGCCGCCTCTTTCCCCATTGAGGAGGGAAACATCGTTCCAGAATCATCATTAAAAATGACGCGGAACAACCAACGCACTGATTGTGTAGTGTTAGAATGCCGGAGGAGACTGGCACCAGTGAGCCGGGTTCTCCCCAGGGTTTTTCCTCGTTAAAGAGGTTTTTTTACCTGGCCACTGTTGCGTATGTGCTTGCTCGCTGGTCTTTGTCTTTGTCTTGTCATAACCGCAGCCACTTAGTCAACACCAACAATCCAGACGACAAATTGAATAAAAAGCATCATTTCCCTTACATATTTACATGTGCGCTTTGAGACAGTTAAAACTGTGAAAAGCGCCTTACAAATACTCATTATTATTATTATTATTAAAGGTGAAACAACATTACAGACAGACAGTGAGTATTCAAATGAAAATTCGTTGCATATGCAGTAGAAGCAGATGGCTATTTCTTGGTTTGGCCAGGATTTCCCGTGACGGTGAGGAGTGTGAGGTGACAGACTGACCCTGTGTCAAGCACCTGCTATAAATGCCTCTCCACACACTAATGAAGAAGATCAATGCGCTGCTCTGCAACACGATCGTCCTTCACACTGAAAATAACTCTTGTTGCTGACCCAGTCATCCCTGTCTCTTCCTCTCTCAATGACTCTTCTCTTTTATTTCTTCTCTCCTTCTTTAGAGTCTCTCTCTCTCTCTCTCTCTCTCTCTCTCTCTCACAGAATCAGGTTACACGTCAGTGCTAAACTTCAGTTCAATCTCTCACTTACACCCGTCACTGGAAGAAATAGGTAAAAGGTCAAACATTTCATTTACATTTTTACCCATTAACAATCACATGTTATTAAGTACTGATTTTACATTTGTGTGCGTATGACAAAATGACTCAAGACACAAAATGAACAACTCACACAGCGGACTTCAGTACATTTAGTACATTAAGTTGTAGTTTGTATTATTTCACTTTATTTGTCCCTGGGTACTAAACATTTTTCTAATTCAAACTATGTGTCTACAGTAAAATGTTGCCAAAAATATTTATTCTTTAGTATACAAATATTTATACACTATAGTTATAATATATTAGCTATAATGAATAAAATGTATTGCTATAAATGGCTATCATAAATAAATGTATTATCTATGACAATTTATTGATGTAAACATAAACAAACATTTTTACAAGTTTTAATCAGAATTCCTCCCGTACATTTACAATTCAAAATCGTTCTGTTCCTGTAGTAAATACAGTGAACCCTCGTTTATCGCGGTAGATACGTTCCAAGGCGGACACCAATAGGCGAAAATCCGCTAAGTAGAGGCACAACATTTACGTATTTATTTAACACTTATTCAGACTTTTAAAACACTTTTTGTATACGTAGTATTCTTTATTAAAGGAACGAATGCAAGCAAAAAAAGCAATAATTGCACTACATAAAAAACAAAAAATTGTTATGCGTACAGTAACGGAATGAAATATTCATATATACCCTGCTTCTCGTTAGCACGCGTCCCTGCGGAGATATTAATTTTCAAAGTGTAGTCGCCGAGGGCCTTCTTGAGCCGCTACGAGCTTCCTCCGCCGAGATGCGGTCGGCCGGCGAGCCTTCTGGTCGTTTGCGCGCGAGACACGGGGGTAACGGCTCAAGAATCAACATCAGCGCGGATTTATGCATATGTAATAAAAAAATCAGCGAAGGAACACTGTATCTAATCCAAAAAGATACATATCTGTGGCTTGCAAAACTCTCCAGGTTTCGAGTGAAACCCTTGTTCCCTGAGAGGAGGGAGCCAGACACTACAGGGAACGTTGTCCCAAATCGTAGTGTCGAGTGAAAGACTAGAAAGGGAACTTTTTTTAATAGAGTGGATGCGGCTTGTATGCAGGTGCACCTTGTTTATCTTTTTTTTTTTTTTTTTTTTTTTTTTTTTT
>CM051507.1:8913639-8943849 GCA_028031935.1 Paedocypris micromegethes | reverse complement strand
TTTTCAAAAATAGAGCGGATGCGATAGGTAATAGTAATATGTTGTTGTTGTAGTTATTGATAATGTTTTTTATAAACAACAAAAAAGTTTTTCTCGACCCTTTGTAGTGGGATTTTGCTGCATATAAAATATACATTCATTATAAAAAATGTATAAAAATACATACATAAATGTATTTATAAATAAAATCATTTATAATGTTATATTGTAGTGACTGTTCATAATTCACCAAGGTTGATCTGTGTTCTTTTCATAATATCAGGGAATGTTCTGTTATGTTGTGTGTTGCCCTTTAAGGTTTGTGAGTCAGTCTGATGACGTCACGATTACGTATGCGTCGTAACGTTCTAACGACTGTGTTAATTTATTGGTATTTCCCACAATATATTCTAAATACATTTATTTATAAATATATTTATAAATACAATGTATACATAAATAATGTAACTGAACTCTGTAGCATAATATTACTAAACATAATACTAAACACAATAATATCAGTTATCATAACATTTTATTGCAGATATCTTGTTTTTTTTTTATTGCAGATATCTTATATCAGATATACATTAATTTAAAAAAGTGGAAAGTGAGGTGATGGCAATATGGCCACTAGGGAGCATACTGAATTGGTGCTCTGCATTTAACCCATCCAAATGAAAGTGCACACACACACAGTGAAGTGAACAAACCCGGAGCAGTGGGCAGAACCAGCTGTAGGGGGACTAGAACCAGCAACCTGTCCCCTACCACTGGACCACAACTCCCCTTGTAGTAATATTTTCAGATTCCATTCGAACACACTGTTTTGTATGAATTTCTGGCGTATTATCAGTACAATATTTAGTTAAATAGAAAATTTAAGAAGCATGCTATATTATATATTCGATACACCAGGGTCTTTATAATAATCTCTACGTAGAAACACTTGCAAGACTTTTACCATTTGGGAACGGAAACTGTAAGCTTGCGGCGTTTAGCATCACGGCTAACGCTCCAGCCATGTGGCGGAAATGCTTGACCTACTTCTGATTCTCTCTCATTCCACTTCAACCTGCTCTGAGTCAAACACAAGCTTCAAAATCACCTGAGGATTTCATTGAAAAGTCACTCTTGCCGGCTGTTGTGATTGTGCTAACGTGTTAGCCATTCACAGACTTAGACCTCAGTCTCTCTCAGATCACTTGTTACCTTTCCCAGCGATTGAATGCAAAAGTAAACGCCAGCGAAGAGATAGGAGCGGCGGTGAGAAGTGATGGGGAATGCTGGGAAAAGAAGAAAAAAGAGGGAGTGTGAAATGGAAAAGCCTTCTCTCCTCCACCTGCCAATCCACAACAGAAAACAGCTCTGTTCAGAATAATCCCTGGGAACTAAAAATACACCACAAAACACCAAGTACAATAACAGACAAAGAGTTGGAAAAATCTGATGGGAGAAGAAAGGACAAGGCCAGACGAGTAATGAATCTCCACAGTGACTGGTTTTCCGCCTTTGGTCGGCCAACTGCTAATCTGAAAAAAGACAGAACTATCCGTCCATCCATTTTCTGTAAAAAGTGTCTCGCAGGATCAAAGTTAAAAAATTGAGTCGACTGATTTCACCTAATCCGTTTACTTTGGTACTTTGAAACTTAAACTTTTACTTTGAAAGGAATAAACTATCCACTACTTAGCCAGTGCAAAAAACATCTTTGAATCTATTTAAGTTTTTAAGTTTAATTAAATCTCAAATGATGCTTTTTCTTAATTGGTTTTAAAATTATCTTTAATTTCTTAATTTCTCATCGGAAGGGTTGAAAAAGAGACCACCACCATAATATATGCGTCAATTTGCATCTTTGTTGATTGGGCCTTGTGTACTAACGAGTTGAATTGAAATAATAATAACACGTATAGTATCTAACTAACTAACTGTAGAGTATCTAACATTTTACTCTTACACATTGATGGTTGTTTACATAATTAACTTATTAAAACATCTATTGACTCCTAAGACAAATCGTTTCAATTGCTCCTTCTTACAACTAAACAAGATCATGTACATGTGTTTATGATTTATTTTAAAGTTTAAAAGAGTTTAAAAAATGCGTACTGCAAATGCAAGCCTCTCATTGGCCAATTCTCATCGACCAATCCAAGAAACAAGGTCTTCTCTTCTCATCACCATCTGGCTCCAAAGCACATTTTTACTTTAATTCAAAGAAATGTATTTACTTTACACTAAAAGACTTGCTTTTAATTTGGATGAAGCTCAAATTTTACATTAAAGTGATGGTTAGACAGAAAATTAAACGCTTTGTTAGATCAGGTAGAAAAATGTATTCAAAGTAAAGCGCTTTTGGCACTTTTTACAGTGTAGTTTGAGTTAGATCAAGTATCAAAACTTCTTTAAAGTAACGACACCCCATTGGCACTTTTTACAGTGTGCCGCTTACACCATCTCTGGGTCACGGGGAGCCCCTCAGCAACTTTGGGAAACGCACTTAAGCTTAGGGAGAACATGCAAACTTACACTGGCAAGAAGTTTGCAGTTATCTGCTTTTGACCTTTTGATCTATCTAGTGAACACACACACACACAATTCCTTAATTTTCTTTTGCAAAATGACTTTTTTCATTCTTTCGTGGTTTTTCTTTCCGTTTTAAAAACGTCAAAAGATGGAATAGAAAGCAAGATCACTAGAAATAGATCACTTGAAAAAAAGAGACACTCAAAGTGAACTGCACAATGAAATTAAAATATTTTTCGCTCCACCATAAAATTAGCATCCGTCTTGTCTGTGCAGATAGATGAAAAAATAGAGAACAGGAAAGAACAGGAATGAAATGTGACGTGAAAACAGAAAAGGATGGACGGATGAAAAGCATGAGAGATGGACGAGAGATAATGATTGGCTGCAGCGCTTGCACGCACTCCAAACTCTTTTCTTTCAAATTAGAATCTGGCCACGCCCATGCTAAAATCTCATTGGTTTAAAATCCCACCCACATAATTAGTGAAATGTGGAAGCGTTTTTCCGATGTAAAAACGTCAGGAATCTGCGCCTCTGGCCATTTTTCCAACTTCTCAGAGCATCTCTGAGTTTTTCGGAGGCGGTGGACACGTAGACGGGCCCCAGAACTGCACCACTGCACTGCTCTGGTCACGGAGGATTGAATTACATGAGACACGGCCTCTGCCTGTAAACAGAATAAAACGACTGGAAGAACCTTATTCTTTCACAATCTCTCTCTATCTGTATGTCTCTCTTTCTCTCTGTTTTTGTCTGTCTGTCTCTATCTCTCTCCCTCTCTCTTTCTAAATTACTAATTCTCTCTCAGTATCTTTATCTCTTACTCTCTCAATCTTTCTCTCTCCCCTTTTTTCTATCTATCTGTCTATCTATCTGTCTGTCTGTCTGTCTGTCTTTCTATCTATCTATCTATCTATCTATCTATCTATCTATCTATCTATCTATCTATCTATCTATCTATCTATCTATCTATCTATCTATCTATCATATATATGTATATATATTAGGGGTGGGAGAGAAAGACAGTAAGAGAGAGAGAGAGAGAGAAAGACAGAGATAGACAGTGACAGTGAGAGAGAGTGAGAGAAAACAAACTTTGACCAAAATAAAACGAGCAGAATTTTCCCGTGCGCGCGTTTTACGGGTAACGCGCTCGCCGCTCTAAAAAACCGGCACGTTACAGACATGGAGCGGCACAGCGCATGCGTGACCCATGCGCCTCGCGGGTGATCTAATAATCCAGTTTCTTACGCTTTCTGTATTCGATTAACAATGTATCCGTGTCGTTATTAAAAGTTGTAACGAAACAAATGTATTTTACTGTATTATAGTGTTTATATACGTGTATAAAAGGTAAATTCATGAAAGTGCCACAGTATTCACGATATTGCAAAATCCATATCGTGGCACAACTCAATACCGGTATTCACGTTTAAATTAAATTAAATTAAATTATAAATAAAATAAATAAAATAATAATTATTCAGCCGTCTCTCAAATGAACGATCATGGAGAAGTGTAGAGATCGTTGCGACCCACCGCGTTTAAAACACAGGTTTTCTGCACTGATGAGCGCGCCGCACACTCACTCTCTTGCAGTCTCTCTGTGTTGGTCTGCCTGTCTCTCTCTACCTGTCTGTCTTTCTGTCACTCCATCTCTCTCAGCAATTCTCTCTCAGTATCTTTATCTCTCCCTCTCTCAATATTTCTCTCTTTCCCTCTTCCAGTATCTCTCTTTCCCTATCTCTCTCCCTATCTGTCTGTCTGCCTGCCCCTCTCCCTGTCTGTCTCTACCTCTCTCAGTCACTCTATCTGTCTCTTTATTTCTCACTCTTTCAATCTTTCTCTCTCTCTCCCTCTCTCTCAGTGTCTTTCTGTACCTCTCCAGTTCCCTCTCTCTCTCTCTCTCATCTCAGACTCCAGCTCGGTTTCTGTCTTCCTCCCTTTGGGTCATTTTCAGTTACGCAATCCGCCTTGGCCGTCACTATCGGCTCGGCATAAGCAGAAGAACATCCAGGTCTTGCGTAAGTACCGAGTCCCTCTTTTACGACAATAACCCCACTGAGTGAATTCCTCCAGAGATCCGAGCTGGACCCGAGCAGATCTGTCATGGCACTAAATGAGGAAAGCAAGGGTTGGGTGATCAGGATGTTCTGTGTAAACACAGCCACAGTAAATCTGAACGCAAGAGACACTTTCCGAGCCTCATCCCAAACTGCACAGTTTCCCAGAGCTTTCATTATATCAACAACTCTCACTCACATCTGAGGAAATGTGCAGAAGACCTGTAAATACAGCTGGTTCTGTCTGAATGAGAGAGAGACAGAGAGGTGTGTGAGAGAGAGAGAGAAAGAGAGAGAGGGGGTGAGAGAGATGTGAGCGAGGTAAGAGAGACAGAGAGAGAGAGAGAGAGACATAGAGATAGAGAGAGATGTGTGTGTGAGAGAGAGAGAGAGAGAGAGGTGAGAGAGAGATGTGAGAGAGGTAAGAGAGAGAGAGAGAGAGAGAGAGAGAGAGAGAGAGAGAGAGACATAGAGATAGAGAGAGGTGGTCGCAGAAGAGTGAAAACAAGAGGAAGGGAGTGAGAGAGAATGACATAGAATGAATAAGAGGCAGGAAGAGTTAGAGAGAATAAAAGATAAGAAAGAGAGATAGAGTAAAACACAGAGCAAGAATAAAAGAGAGAATTAGAGCAAAAGAAAAAGAAAAAGGGCAAGAGAGAATAAGAAAAGGGAGAGAGAGAGAGAGAGATATTGATTGGACTGAGAGAGACGAGTGTAAATATATTGAAAATGAGCAGGACAGAATTAAATGTATAAATATGTATATGAAAGGAGAGAGACACAAAAGGAAGATTGGTTAAATAGATGGATAGAGAGAGAAGGATAAATGAAATAAGATGGATGAATGTGTGTACAGTACACTGTATAAAGTGTCTCGTTTGATCAAAGTAAAAAAATTGCGTCAACTGATTACACCTAATCCGTTTACTTTGGTTCAACTTAAAATTTTACTTTGAAAGGAACTAACTATCCACTACTTAGCCAGTGCAAAAAACATCTTTGAATCTATTTAAGTTTTTAAGTGTTATGAAATCTCAAATGATGCGTTTTCTTAATTGTTTCTAAAATGTTCCTTGAATTTTTTTAAAGGGTTAAAAAAGAGACCACCACCATAATATATGCGTCAATTCACATCTTCGTTGATTGGGCCTTGTGTACTAACGAGTTAAATTTAAACAATATGTATAAGAGTATTTAACTTTATATTGTAAAATCTGAACTCAACCCACGTGTCTTGACCACCGAGGTGTAATAACAACTTAATCAAACAAGTTGCCTTCAATTAGGGCTGCACGATATACCGAAAAAATACAGTTATCGCGTATTATTATTGTTAATAATAGCAATACACATTTTTTATAAAGACTCCCACTGTCTCCGCACTGCAATGATTCGACGATGACAAACATAAACCCAAACGTTCACATCACGGTGAATGCGCAGAACTGCCACGCTTCGTTTTCAGTCGTCCGATTGGTTCACAAGAGTAAAAAAAGCAACAGAGGTTGGTGTTTCTTGGACAGCAGCTGATAAAGAGCATCCTTCAGCGAGCTCTTGAAGTGCTAAACGCCCGAGTCAAACACTCTCTCCAGCAGCGTAAACCACACAGAGTCATAAAACGCCTTCAACATAAACCATTTCCTCCGGGCTGGTCCCAGTGCACAGACGGGGCCTTGTGTTGCGGCACAAGGGGTCTCTGTGCTGGGCGCGTTTACAAACACTGCGCTGGGGCCACGCTGTGTTAGGACATTCAATATCTCAGCCAAAACACTCCGATCTGTGTCCGGGGCCCGGGCTGTTACTGGAGGCCCCTGCAGGACCCGGGACATTCAAACACGTCGGTTTGTTTCGTAAATAATGTGGCAGAAAAGTCTATATGTCACGAGAGCGCTCGTAAATAACGCCTTGCGTGTGTGTTTTCGCTCTGAAAACTTTGCGTGATGTACGGCCGCCGCTTGCGCTCATAACAGAGCTCTGGACGAGGAACTCGGCGAAAAAGAGCGTTTTCATTCTTGGAGCTTTGAAGAGAAAATTCCAATCGAGCTGAAATGGGATTTAAAAATGGCTTTAGTTGAGGTTTGGAAACTACTGGGGCTTGAACGGAGAACAATGCCTCGCAAATAGCTCAGAAGTGCCTCTTCTGAATGGTTTTCTAGAACATTCTCTGCACACACTTCATGAAGGTCGTATAAAACAAAATAACATTAACTCACAAAGCGCCGCTGTCGCTAAACTTTCACTGAACTACTACAGAAACCGGTTCACTTCGGGCTAAAGCATATGTGTGAAAGTTCTACCGGCTCCTGAGACTCTTTAAAATGGGTCCGTTATTAATGACCTGGAGAGATGAAGCGTTGATGACACACTAACTACAGATCCCAGAATGCAGTGCTTAAGCTGCCTGGTAGAAAGTACAATTGTAGAATTTGTAATATTTACTTGAAATATTTACTTTGACTATTATACAGTGGTACCCCAACTTACAAAATTAACCCGTGCCTAGAGCCGCTTCGTTCAGCAAAAATTTCTTTTTTTTTTCTCGAAAAACCTTCATTTGACATGTAATTTATCTAATCCGTGCCATGACTTCATAAATTCAGACAAAAAGTATTTATAAATGATCAAATATTGATTAAATAATACATGTAATAGTGTTGTCAAAGTTAACGCGTTAACGCATGCTGTTAATTTTAAGTGCTTAATCGAGTCAATTCTTTTTAACGCCAATAATCAGTTGTATTTTTTTTTACTTTCGGTTTGGGAACGTGCAATGAATAGAACCAAGAGAGCTGTCTCCAGGTGCGGCTCATTAAAATCAGCAGCTCAAAGTCAATGAGTTCATGTGTTGTCACTTAGGTGCAAAGTGTTTAAGTGACACTGACCTACTTTTCACCTCTCAGCAGCAACACAGACACAGTTCCTTTTCAACTGTTAATAACTTGATCTGTTCAAAAAGCCGAAGCTTTAGATTCATAGGGATTAGATAAACAGACAACACTGTATTTACTTACACTTACTTGTAAAAACAGACATTCTAAGGTTTATGTAGACATATGTTTCATGTTACAGTGATAAGTATTTATTAAGTTACAGTTTGTTTTCAGCTGACCAAGAGAAGGCAAAACACGCTTCACGTTTTAGTTATTAGTTATTTTAGTTATTGTATTTTTTTTTTTACAAAAAAACACAACATCCTGTTGAGTTTAACCTAAAAAAATATGTACTTCAAACTTTCAATTGATGGATAACACGTATATGTAAGACCAAAATTGACTTTTTTTGTGTGTTTTATCTTGAAAAAAGTGTGACTCGACCTCGGAGGATCAATTCGTCTTCCATTTCGTTGCCTCGTACCTGTACATGTGTAATGACAATAAACTTGAATCTAATAATAAGCTTATTTTATATATTGGAAGCAGGATCTCTGAAGCTAACTAGTCTTTTTGTTGTTTTTTGTTTATTTGACGTGTGAAGAAGATTAAACAGCTGTTTAATACACGTCTGGATTCTCATCTCAATGCAGGCTAACAGTAAGAAAACGACACGCTCCTTTCGTATAGAGAAAATATTTTGCAACTCGGGACGACATTGTAGCAGCGACAGATTTTGTTTCTCTGGATTTTCGTTATCTACGACATTCCTAAGTCGGGGCACATGACTTTTTTTCATTCTTAATTGTATATTTTTAGCAGAATGTTGTTTGTCCTCTGTGGAGGACAAAACCATGTTAAGTTATCTAAATTTGAAGCTCAATTATTCTGGAATTATATTCTGGTCAGTTTTCATCAAATGTATGGTAAAAAAAAATTTGTTTTAATGTTTTATAAGCATTTATTTGGTTCGGCGGTTGAATTTGAAACCCATGAACTAAAGTCAAGACAAAAATGAGTTAAAAAAAAAAAACTAAATAAAATAAATAAATTAATAGGAATAATGTATTAAGAGACAATGCATAAATTGTTTATAAATTAAACATATAATGACAACAATAATACAGAAATCATTTTGAGACCACAACACTAAAAGCATCAACAGCAAACCAAACACAAAGACAAAGAGCTAAATAGTGAGTGTAAAAGCTTGCTGCGCGACACAATAATTCTCATAAACTGCACGTTTGATGAATGTGCGCGGCCGTCTGGAGCGTGTGGGGTGAGAGCAGATTAGCAGGTTAAGTTCTCCAAATAAAGAAACCCAAAACCAGCGCTTATCTGAAGAGCCTCTTTATGACGCGGATATGAAGAGCGGCGCTTTTTAACAGGGGATCCGGCTCCCCTCACCCCACCAACACCGGCTCTCCTTCTGGAATTTTCCATGGAACATGTGGCACTGTGTACGTATGCTGATCTACGCTCGGCCTCTCTCTCTCTCTCTCTCTCTCTCTCTGTTTATCTTTATTTTACCTTTTCAATCGCTCTCTGAATTTCTCACTCCTTCCATTTCTTTCTCACTCCTCCTTTCCATACAATCAACTCTCGCTTCCTCCTAACACTCTTTCTCATGTCTCTCTATCTTGTCCATTACTTTCATCCTTCTTTCTCATCCTCGCTTTTTCTTTCTCCTTCCCTCTATTTCAATGCCGCTCTACTACAGTGTTTCCTTCACACCTACTTTCGCTCGCTTTATAATCCGCTCAACTTGCTATTCTTGTCTTTCTCTCTCACTCTTCTTCTCCTTTCTCATCTTTCCTCCTCTGTCTAAATCTCTCTCCATGGTTCTTCTCACTCTCCTTCCACCCCTTTATCATCCTCCCTGTCTTTTTCGCTCCCCATTTATTTCCCTCAACATTGCCTCTCCTTTTTCTGTTCCGCACCTAAACCGCTCCAAAAAACATCCCTTTCAGAGTTGTGATATAATTTCCTTCGCGTTTGCTGGCTATTTGGCGGCGCTCCAGGCGCGGCCCTGCTGTGTGCGGCTCACATCGGCAGCTGCTTTCGCTTGGAAGGAATTTCACAAGTTACTGATTTGGAAGGCAAACCGTAGCAAGACACATCACACAAACAGAAGCTCTGTTCCTTAGCTTAGCCACGTTAGCATGTGTCAAAGCTAATAGCGTCAAATTACACTGATCACAAACGATGTCGGAAAAAGGTTGTGCTACATTTGTTGTGCAACGTTTTTCCTTTTTCATTTACCTGCTTTTTCTGAGACGTGCAATTGTGTAGTCACTCCCTATATAGAAACTTCTGGAATTTCCAAATCTCTTTATATACTTTTTCATCTGTAATACATTTTTAGAGCTCAGAGAACAAACCATTTCTAATTTCTACCATCTCATCTTGAATCAAAAGGACTTGCCTTACCTGTACATTTTGGTGTATTGAACGGTCTACATTAAATATTGTATAACGCAATAACAGACTATGTTTGTATGAACCAAGAAAACTCTTTAACTAGTCTCATGCGGCTCTTCAGGAGCTTTCACATGTCACGAGTCAAATACGCACACAATATTAACTGTTGAAAAATAACTAATATTATCATGTTGGTGAGGTTATTGTCATTAAATCTGGCTGAGCAGAGGTCTGTGTGTGTGTGTGTGTGTGTGTGTGTGTGTGTGTGTGTGTGTGTGTGTGTGTGCATACAAGATTAAGGAATGTGATGATGTTTATGTGTGTTAATGTGTATGATGTGGCTCGTTGCAGTGACACAGAAAAAAAGTGGCTCTTAGTCTCTGACTAGTTGGCCAACCGAGCAGAAGGACTGTCACGTGACAGTATTCAGACGCGCTGATTGGTTAAATTCTCAGCGAACAGCGTTTGTATTTTTCAATGTCAAGTGGCTGTTTCTGAGGAACGAGAGGAGACGGAGGCTTTTTGGTGGCTCAAAGTCTTCTCTTTCCTGTGTGAGGTTATTACTGATACCTGTCTGTATCATGGCTGATTGCGGACTAGAGATCTGCATGTAGAGGAAGTTGAAGTACTGATGTGTGTGAGCAGTGTAAAGTTAATCTGGCCGTGATGAAGTGACATGACTGGTGTCTTTCTGGATCCAATTTCTCGTGATTTTCACATCTGTAATTGCAGTCTTCCAGTCTCGTCACTCCTAGTCTCCAAGAAATGCGTTTGTGTGTCTACAGAAGTTTCTGTCTGCGAGGCATCAGTTGGTTTCACTGGACATCTGTGTGAAGATGCTTTTAAAATCATTAAGGAGCTTTTGAAGGGCGGGTTGTTTCAGACAAACTACTACAAAAAGTATATTTCAGCGTCGGGTTGTCAAGGCCTCTTTCACTGAAGGCCTGAGATGATCAGAATCCCAAACGGATGGAAATTATTAATGTGATGAAAATGATGAACGATAATACATTTGATAATTTTGGGTAAATGTTCATTAATAGCCAATTCAGCATCCACGCGCCACAATCCTGCCACAAGAGCTGCTTGAGTTAGAACAGCTTTTCAACCCACAATCTGAAGCGCAGATTGCCAAAATTGGATTCTGAGATGATCAGTGGCGTTTCACTGGACGTTGACGCAGGATTATTTATATCCCACAAACGTCTTGTTGAGCGGGGCTGGCACGGTGCCAACTCTATTCATATTCCGAGTATTTATTCCAGCGGTGGAGCCAAGAATAACATTTCGGGCCGAGGCATTCCTCCAGGCATAAAAGATCTGCTCATTTATTTGACATTCATGTTGTATACTCACATTTGATCTGGGAACTGAAAATGATTACAGGATTACTGGCACAAAAGGGCTTTTAAACGCTCGTGTACTGGCCCGAATCTGAAGACTCTGTGGGTACGGCATCAAGAAACACTGGGGAACTCGCTTCACAATAAACCTGAATTATCGCTTTCCTGTGTCATTTTGGTTAAACACTTGTTGCAAAAACAACATGGTTAAATCCACCAGAAACTGATCGTGATCACCAAACGTCCAGTGTAAAGCCGTACTCCAAAAGAAAAAAGAGAATTGCACTTGCTGAATGGTGAAATGTAACATTGCAGTCACAACAAAAATAACTGTGAGAAAACGTATTATCAGAATTGTTAGATAGTAAGAATTGTCAGATTGTAAGTTACACCATGACAGGTTTCTAGTCTATTTTTTTTATTACATGAGCCATTTTGTTTGGATTACAAAGTCAATGTTTATTCGATTGAGTTCGCCCTATAGTCTGGTTAATGTGGTTTATCAAAAAAATCTCATTATTCAAAAGTAAATACCACAATAACCTGAGTTCTTTTGGGATGAATTGGGATAAAATGTCGGTTTTTTCTCTCAAACTAAACTATACACAGCTATAAAGAACTCGGTGTCATTAATAAGTTCATTAATATAGTGCTTTTCTTAGTTCCAGACCACCGCAAAGTTGCTACGAGGAATTAGGGAAAAATAAGTCTTTAAAGAAGAAAAATATGAATTGTTCGTCTATGTTAAAAATTAGGAAAAAGAGTCCGTTAAGAAAAAAAATGTCCATTGTAATACCTACTGCATGTTCCGTTAAATGCAGGTACTAAAACACAACTCATATTTTGTATATACATAATCAGTCAGTCTATAGATATGTTATAAACACCACTTTAGCTCAATACAAATATAGAAAATTCATAAATACTGCGTGCGTTATAACTAGGGTTACCACTTAATTCCCAAAAAATAAGGGACGCGGAGGGCGGGGCGACAACGACGTCACTGTGATACGGTGATCGCCGTTAACAGTTGAATATATGTATTATTTAATTAATGATACTTAATTTAATTTAATAATATTTAATTTAATAATTAACTAGTAGAAAACGATACTAGTAATGACTATCTAGTCATTTTTACCATTATTTAGCAATTCCTTTATTCATTTGTTGATAATCACATACTGTGTAAGTATTTGGGATAGAGGTGGAGTTGTGTTGCACATGAATACAATATTTTTCGCCACTAACTTGATCGCATATAAAAGAGCGATCAAACTAACGATGACGTTGAGTATAACCCAATCAAAAGCAGAAAAGGAGCGTCTTCATATAATGCGAGAGTGAGGGATGATTTATACATGCGACGGCAAACGAGTGGTGATTCAAACGGGGCGCGCAATTACAATCTGAAATGCGGGACGATCCCGTACCAAGCGTCGTTTTAACTGCGGGTGAAAGCACTCACTCTCGGCGGGGTAGAAGGGCTGCATGTCGACCTTGTGCACCTCTTTGGCGTAGTACTCCTCGTCGCTGCGCTGGCGCTCGCAGGTGGCCGCGCGCTCGTTGGCTTTCTCCTGGAGCAGGTCCCGCGTGCTGTTGTAGATGGCGATGATGTCCCGGGACACCTCCTCGGGCTCGGGGAAGCTCTGCGGGGGCCTGCTGAGCTTGAGCTTGCTGAGGATCTGACCGCGGATGGCCTCGATGCGCTTCTTCTTGAACTGGTCCATGTCCAGCGTGCTGCACGTGGACAGGCTGACGGCCACCGTGGCTAGATCCAGGGCCAGGAAGAGGCTCAGGACGTACACGTTCATTTTGCTCGTGGTTCTCGCGGCTCTCGACACGTGTCAGCGGGTCAAACCGCACTGGAGCACATTCTGGTCCGAATAAGCGGTCGACGTTTCCGAACCTCGGGCACTGTGGGACTGATCGTTTGTGTTTACGTGAAAGAAAAGAAGCGCGTCATAATAAACCACCTCCGAAGTGGCCACGGATGTGTCCATCAAAGGCTCTGGCTCTGCTGCGGTCTGGCTGTGGATGCGCGCGGTGGTCGCAGGCGCGTGTCCGCCGCATCACTCGCTCGCCCTCGCTGGATGAGAAGTTTGGAGAAAGCCTCCGTTCATTCCCCGACGCGCATCGCCTCTCTAGTCCGCGCGGGTCAGCGATTTGGAACCTCACAAAGAGAGAGAGAGAGAGAGAGAGAGAGAGAGAGAGAGAGAGAGAGAGAGAGAGAGAGAGAGAGAGAGAGAGAGACAGAGACAGAGAGAAAGAGCAGGACGTGATGCCCGGCGCGCGCGGTCTCCGTCTCACTGTTCGCGATCCTCCATTGCGGGTGGGAAAGGAAAGTGCGGTCCCGGTGCCAGCGCGCACACGCATCTGACGGAGGGAGGTTTAAATAGGACTGACCTGACCACGTGGTCGCGGTCATCGCGGTGAGGTTGGGAGGTCCGTCGCGTAAACGTCTCCGCACACGCGCACTCGGTGTATAACAACAGAAGAATGGCATGCTTTGAGGCAGATTTGTTTGTCTAGCTTGAAGACGGTTCATTTATTATTTTTCACAAGATCGTGCGGAAATGACAAAGAATACATGTAAAACGCGCACTCACATGGCAACACGGATAGTGACGGACGGACGTTTATTGATCAGACGTCCGACTTGTTGATATTGGTTCCGTTTGTTTTGTCATCTCACAATGACATTAATTTATACTTTTCAGCAATAGACACATTGTCTATTTATTACAATCATGTCCAATGTTTTGGCCTGTTGCCGAGACTCCGAGTGACCCAAAAATGGAAATTTCTCAATAAAATGACACCACTGTTGCCTAATGTTTTTTTTTTTTTTTCATTGTTCGAGTGTCCTGGCAAGAATGGCAGTGTCGTATTAATATTACTTAGAATATTTATTTCTAGACCGGAAATATGGTTATTGTTTATACTCATGACCACAGGGGGCCCTAGAGTAACAGCTAGTATCTCTTGCCAATCAGTAAATTAAATCAGTGGACGAGATAATTATACACAAACAATATCAAAAATAAACAAACAATGCAAAATAAAACAAAGATTACAAATACAAAACAGTATTGGTTTATTTAGATTATAATGTGTATGGCATGTAAGACAAGTGGGAACAATCAAGGGGCTCGTTAACAATCAGAACAGGATCTTTTTTCAGAATCTTAAAACTACAGTGACTTGAGAGGTACACGGGCATCACTCAACTCCTCACAACAACCATGAGCAGACGAGTAAGACAGGACTCGAGAGCAGATTCCTGAGCACCAGGAGAAATAAAGCGTCCGCCATCAGACTGGCTAGATTTACACTTCCACAAGAATCGGAAAGACTGACATTCAAGCAGGGCTGCACCGGGAAAGGTCAAAGGTCATCAACCAGAACCCTGTCCACGGCCGACACCCATTCCTTATCAAACACAGTAATAGCATTCTGAAAACAGAATAATTAGGTTAACACGGAGCTGTGATGCCCCTTAAAAGAGTTCAAGTGGCTGTGAAGCGCTGCACTGCCCCCATGTGGTCAACACGACTGCTTCCCAATGAGATTTATTTGCTTAATGTGGGGTTTTACAAATATTCGGTCGATTACAATGGTTAGCAAAAAGACAACACACGGCAGATGTAGCGTTTCATCAGTCAACTGGGAACTGCTGATCATTCAGGCTCGTCGCTGCTGCAGACGCCATCACAGTCGCTCGGGTGGTCCGCATGCCCTTCATGACTGTCGTGACTCTCCTGGTCCCAGTCCTTCATGGTCGCCCCCATCATGAAGTCGTCTTTAAGCACACTCCAGGACGCCGCCTCCTCCTTCACCTCCACAGTCTGCACACACACACACGCACGCACACACATCCAATTCAACTTTCTCACCAACTCTGCACGGGAGAAAGTTCACTTAGAAATACAGTGGTACCTCCTTACGAATGACTGTTAACAAAAATTTGTTGTTATTCCCCTAATTCCCTTAAAGGAAATCTTTTGAGTGAAACATGCAAGTGTCCAGGTATATAAAACGTTTTTTATTTTTCAAGCACGTCAGTAAGCAAAAAGACACAGTTACGGACATCATATTTCCGGAACCGCTGACACGTTACGCAGGTGATGCCACTTTTGTTGACAAAGCCATATTATGAAACTGCGACACCCAGTGGCGGAAAAAGACAATGCAGGTGGAGAGTCAATGAAGATGATCGGTGTGAAAACAAAGTGCAACCATCTGTTGTGTTATTTTGCAACAACGCGGACTCCACACAACCTGTTCTGAACGCTTTCTCTCTGTAATGTTACGACGTTTTATTATATTGTAAAAACATTTTTTTTTTTGGGACGGATTATCACATTTACATGCAAAATGCGGCCCATTTTACAACATTTCCATTCTACATAACTGCTGTCAGCACTACTTAATTTCGTAAAAAGACGTACAAAAACGTACGGGGAAAAGTTGCAAAGAAAATAAGTTTGTCGACGTCTCTTGGTGAAGATCTATTTACACTTGAACTTGAACTACACCACCAACAACAGTGCAAATCACGTCAAATCGATAAAAAAAAAAAAAAACAAGAGTTCAAGTGGCTGTGAAGCGCTGCACTGCCCCCATGTGGTCAACATGACTGTTTCCCAATGAGATTTATTTGCTTAATGTAGGGTTTTACAAATATTCGGTTATATAATATATGGTTAGCAAAAATACAACACACAGCAGATGTAAAAAAAAAAAAATCTACCGTATTTGTACAAAATGCATCCTTGATTCCAAAAAACATCAATGTAAAGCTTAAAAACTCGGCTCTTTGACTCTCGGCAATTAAAATCTAATTAGTTTGATAATATATGTAGTACCTTTACAAATCATCAAAGAATATAGAATAAAAACAGGACGTAAAATAAATTAGTGCGAACGGTTCTGCCGTCCTCTTCATTTGACCTTTCATTTTCACACTTTATAAATCAATTTATAAATTAAAAAACAATCTATAAATCAATTTACGTGAGCGATCAACAGAATATATCAGTTTAAATCCTTTAAATATTTTTTAATCTTACATGTATATCTTACATGTATATTGTAAACAAATTATATTATTGATTTATATGAATTGTAATTTAATGTCTCGAACAACCCCAGATAATGTGCTTTTGTGTTACTATAACAGTATAAATGCACTAGGTGGCAGTAACGCATTTTTAAGTCTTTTCTGGTTAACTTTGATGCTAATGGAAATTCAGTGTTTTGGAGAATAAAGTTATGACAAATTTAAATTCTGATAATTACAATATAGTTATATACCAATTTAATTAACAAAGTCTGCATCAATATAAAGATCATCCAGTCTGTCGTCTGCACGGACTGTAGCGTGTGGTCCGGTCAGCAGAGAGGATCATCGGGACTCGAGCATCTGTACCGGACCAGACTCAGGAACAGAAGCGTCAGCATCACCCCACAGACCCCGCCCACAGACTGTTTAAACTCCTCCCATCTGGCAGGCGTCACAGAGCCATCAGCACCAGAACCACCAGACACAGAGTCAGCTTCTTCCCTCAGGCCGTGATTGATCTGAACTCTACAGGACACACAGTCTAATGTGCAATAACGTTGTTTAGGTTTCATTCATTTATTTCCATGTCATTGTTTTGTTTTTCTTTTATTTATACATTTTAGTTAGTAGATGTAAAAGAGGGAAAAGACGGAGTCAGACCAAACTCAATTCTTCGTTGTCATTCGCAACTTGGCCAATAAAGTGTCTGTTTCTGTTATTACTAATAATGGGCTTGGGGGGGGGGGTCACAAAACGTTTCTTTACTTTTTCTTTACTTACTCAGCTATTCAGTACTTTTTCAGCTAAGGAAATTTACTGTGAAAAACCAGAGAAAATCATAGTAGAAATGTAATCTCTATGCTGTACATTACAGTTTTCAGACATGATTCCATTGATCAGTCCAATCAAAGAACTGATTAGCGTCAAGCTAATATAGATATGGCTGCAACAATTAATCGTCATTGTGGACAACGTTGACAATAAAAAATTGTCGACTAATATTTGTGTTGTTGACAAATCGCTAACTTGCCACTCGTCCTTTACAATACGCAATCGTCCCGCTTTTGAGAATTAAATTGCGCGTCCAGTTTTGTATCAATACGAGACGGACTTGTCGCGTATTTTTTAACCGGTCTGTATAGGGAAGTATACTGTACTGTATAGTGCAGGGGTCGGGATAATAACGTAAAAAATTTAAAAGTTCCCCGGTATTTCTATTTTTTCTATTGGATAATGCGCAACGTTGTTGTGACGTCAGGACGTTACCTTCCCTGCCCTTCTTCTATTCAGTAATTCGCTACCAAGAAACCCTCAAGACAATGGCTATTCAGTATTCACGAACGGAGTAATTTGCCTTTGTGGAGAGACAGAGCAGCTTCTGTACGGAATCAGATTTTAAAAATATCAAATGTAGATTAATAAAAACTAATAGAATTCTAAGCATTTTTGTTTCGTTTTTAATTGTACGCTTGCATTCTCAACTATCAAAACTTTTTTTCCGTTGCGTTTCACTGTCGCTGTACAAACATCGGGCTTTGCGTGTTTGCGTGTGTTTGCTAGACGTATTTTTTTGCAGTTTTCCAAGCCGCGTTATTTTATTTGTGTTTGGTTTATTGGAAATGTATTTGTATATGGCTGAGTTTATTTGACCCGGGGGTCCTCAAAGAGTTGAAACGCCTCTGGATGTGCACAGTGTTTCTGCTCTTGACCGCACGTTTGTTTTATCAGAATTAAAAGTTGAAAAAGACAATACTAAACTAAACAAAACTAAACCCCTGAACTAAACAATAGTTTACTGACTTCTCTTTGAGAAGATTGTAGAGGCAACAGTTGTTAATGCCCTTTATGTACTGTACTGTTGTATGTTGAAAAGTAGTTTTGTATAACTGGTATGGCATATTTATTTAGTTTTTATTTGTTATTCAACACACTTGTAGCTGCTACAAGACTTGATGTTTCAGCCACCACCACCGCAATAAAAATGTTAAAACATGTAACAGGTCATTTTAAAAGTAGTTTTTAATGTAACTAAATAAATGCCCTAAAAAAAAAAAAAAAAAAAAAAAAAAAAAAAAAAAAAAAAAAAAAAATCGCAATTATGATTTTGGGCATAATCGCACAGCCCTACTTTTGGAAATGTTGTGAATCTTCTTGTTTATTAGCGTGACGCTTTAGCATGCAAATGAAGGGTAAAACTTAAGATATCTGCCCTCCCAAATCAACCGACCCTGACCTCTAAAAATCAACATCGACTACAAAAACCAATATCGGTCGAGCCCTGATTCATTCCTTCTCACCTCTTCAGTCTTGGCCTGGGGAGTGTCGACTCCTCGCAGAACGTCGATGAAGTCTCGCTTTGTGATGGACGAGAGGATTTTGGCCTTCTTCCGGTCGGAACCTCCGGCGGTCTTCACACGGTCACTCACATCTTTCTGGTGCTTCTTCACTGCGTTGAAAAGCTGCACCACACCTCTGAAATCAGACCACAGCATAAGCAGCTCAGACACGCCGGCAGCTCAGACGTCCAGAAGAACCTTCACCTGGTGGCAGTTCTCTGGAGGTTCTTCTCGTGTTCCCGGTCTGAGACCACATCAGGCTTCTGTCGGAACATGTTTTCCCATGTTCGTTTCTTATCAACCTGTAAAGTCAGTAACAGAGGTGCGTCATCAAAAACAAAAACACGACAACAAAACATTCTGTATCCTAGACTTTTCCATCTGAAATTGTAAAACACAAAGAGTTGAAAATGGTCCACAGCTACAGAATAGTAGCTCGATCCGCAATGTATTATTTCACACAGGGGTGGGCGGTGTGAAAACCGATAGTGAGTTGTGCCACAATATGGATTTAGCAATATCGTTAATTACATTTTTATATAGGTATATAAACACTTTATTACACATTAGTTCTGTCAGTATAACACATTAGTTCTCTCTCTCTCTCCAACAAATGTGATGCTCCAGATTCTCTGAACCTGCTGAAAGGAAGTCAGCCATATATATTTGGTCATTTTTATAGCTTCTTTAACCAGCTAAACAGTTTCAGCGCTAACATGGCATAACACGGCTTTTACAATGATCCAGTATCCTTCTGTCCTCTCCTGTCCAATCTCCTTCTATCCTTTTAGTCACGCTTTCGCGTCTTCTCTGCTCTGTCGGCACTTGAAGAATATCTGGCGAGTACAGAGTCTTTGTGATCAGTAGAACAGGTTCATGAAAGAAGTTTTGTCTGAAACTCTTCCGGCTTCGAGGCAAGCGAGCACAATAAGCGGATAGATGCGGGTAGATGTGCTCGCGCTCCTTCCTGCTAACCAACGGCACAAACGCCACCAGTTTGGCTAAACACTTCATGTGCCGAGACGCAGACTTGAATAAAGAATTTCAAGAGGTTAGGAGCTGTTTTCATTATTAAGTCTTGTTTTGTCCCATTAATGCGTTGTAACACAATCCGCTTCAAAGAAATGTTATATCAACACATCTGACAGGAGATAACAATACTAGAAATCTATGTAACAATTAACCCTACAATCTCAGTGATCGTGTGATGCATGTCTATGCGCTGATCGATGATAATGTTTAATTAAATCCCTTAATTAAATACTGCTGTTCAACTCCATTAAATGGTTTAGATTTCCTCCAACATTTGGCTCATGTAGTATGTAACGGAAAAAACACAGCAAATGTTGCTGACTTTTTCTGTAAATTATTGCAACGTAATCATCACAAAGAAAAAAAAAACAGTTTGAAATACTTTAACAACAACAAACCGACAGAAATACAGTATAAGCAACACAAATTCAGTCCATAGTGGTCATATTGACAAACCCAGATCATTAAATTGGAACATGTTAACGATTGTTAAATCATCCAACAGTTCAGCACGAGCCATCAAGTATCGTGGCGTTAATTTTACATTAACAATTGTGTTTGTATCTTGAGTTCAATTCTGATGTGTGTGTTGGAATGGTGGAATGGAGAAAAGACGATGTACGACTTGGTAAAGGCACTTTGAGAAGACCCTGTGGACTTATAAAGCACCAAAATAATTAAAATCTTTATTTATAAGTCATCATTATTATTAGGTACCTGTTTCTTTTTCTCTAGTCGCTCTTTCTTCTCCTCCGCCTGGATCTTCTCCAGCTTCTTGTTCCTCACGAGAATGGTGGGTTTGCTCTCCGATGTTTTCTTGCCCAGGATCTTGGCCATGGCTTCGGCCCAGCCAGCGTTTGGATTGTCTTCTTCTTTTGTGTCTTTGATGTCTTCTGTCTCGCTTCCATCGTCACCAGTAGCATCCTGGGCACCATCACTGCCACTACCCTCAGAAAAGCTATCTTCTTCTTCTAGACGCCCAAATAAAATAATATATCATTAAAACAACAGGTCATAGTCATTTTATATATGAAAAGCAAGAGACTGTGTGTGTGTGGTGTGTGTGTGTGTGTGTGTTGTGGTGTGTGAGAGGAGAGAGAGCGGAGAGGAGATGACGAGGAGGAGAGGCGAGAGAGAGAGATGAGAGGAGAGAGAGGAGAGAGGAGAGGAGGAGGAGAGAGAGGAGAGAGAGTAGGGAGAGAGATGAGAGGAGAGGAGGAGAGGAGAGAGATGAGAGAGGAGAGAGAGAGAGAGAGAGAGAGAGAGAGAGAGAGAGAATTAATTCTGTTTATTAGTTCCGTCAAGTACCTACTCGTAACCCATACCTGGTTTAACACACTGTGGAAGAAAAACTAACAATACAGTGTGTAACATATAGACAAAAATGTGAATTATTTTACCTTTCTCCACTTTAACAACCACATGTGGCGCCGTCATGATCGTCTCCATTATTATTGTATTTACGTATCATCAAAAAACGTCCGCCTGAAAGACGAGACCCGGAAAACGTTCCGCCTTTTTCGTTCCGCGTCACTTTTCGCGTGACGTCTCGATGACTAATGCTGAATATACTGCATTCGAACCAGCCGGTAAATATTGACTATTTTCAGTATATTCTCTTATTAATAATTCCCTTTGTTTCAACACCTACAAGCAGCATTACAAAAGTACAAGCGAAATACAAAACAGTTCGTCTTTTGTTTATGTCTAACGTTCTAGAGGCATAAACAGAGATCTAGAGGGCTTGGACGTTTTCAACTACGTTAATTAAACCTGGTTTATTTAGATATATGATCTTTCTTATGACTGAGTTCGTAATCTCTTTTCATTTTAAACCCAACTTGCTAAAAAAAAACTGGTTAATATAGAATTGCTCTACAAATCCGTATTTAATCTAATGTGTTTTGCATGAACGTAAAAAAACATTATACGTTTTCTGTTTAACTAGTTCCCTTACTATTTAACTCGAATCTCTTGAACGTTTCAAGAGTGAGGGCCTTCAAAACTAATCCAGTAGAACCAGTAGAGGACAGTGTTCGCCAACTTCTACTGGGGCCTTTTTTGTTTTTTACTCGTGGTTTACACGTCAAGTTCTGAGCACTTGTAGGGCGCTTTTCACAGTTACAACTGTCTCAAAGCGCATGTGTGAGAATGTAAAAAGGTTAATGCATTTTATTCATTTGTTCGTTGGTGTTAAGATAATGATAACTATGAGCAGTGAGCACGCACATGTGTGACACATGTAACTGTTTTATCTGCTTCAAGATATTATAAGATTGAGCTTTGGAGGGATGAATGGACGGACGACAAACAGACAGATGGAAACAAAGAGAAAGAGAGAGAACTTTTTTGTATTCTACTCACATGTTGTACTTTTACTCTTTCCTCCGGCCCAAAGACGCTGAGATATGCGCCAGCTTTACAGCGACCCTGTAGAGGATGAAGCGGTAGAAGATGAATGAAACTGGACATTTTATTTATTTATATTTTATTTATATATCTATTGTTTTTATCTTATTTCTATTCTTTATCCTTTATTGTATTTCCGTTTGCACATTTTGTTGTATCTCCCCCATCCCTATGTTTAAATGCTGGAACGATCCAAAACACATTTCACATACATGTTGTAACACGGATAGTATGTATGTGACAAATAAAATTTGAATTTAAAGAGAGAGCAGAGAGAGATGCAGACATTGCAAACAGACAGACAGACAGACTGATAGATAGATAGATAGATAGATAGATAGATAGATAGATAGATAGATAGATAGATAGATAGATAGATAGATAGATAGATAGATAGATAGATAGATAGATCAGATAGATGCTGACTTGTCAGTGTGTGTTTGCTCATGTGACGTGGCCGTGTAAAGCGCTTTGTGCTTGTGAATGGGACTGATCTCCAGTGACATTTGCCACATAATGGGTCTAATTGTCAGTGTCCAGAGCCGAACTGGAGCTTGGCAAGAGTGCGATTTCTGCCCCAGCATGACACCAGAGGAAACTACACGGAAAGTGAGTTTGAGACCTGAGCAGCATCACGTAGAGCCTTCACAACACTTCCTTACGCAACACATGTCCACACAATGCTGCTATCCCTGTAAGACCCACCATGGTTGTAAAATTTCATTAGACATTTTACAAATAATTACAAACAATTACACAAGTTACAAATAACATTTCTTAAATTCTTATGTTTAAAAAAAATAACATTCTTAAAAATGGCCAACATTGTTTTTCTTCCCTCCAACCTACATTAACATATTCATGGGGTCCTAATATATGCCTCATAATTGCTATTAGCTCGAAAAATGTTCATAGATCCACTCACTCTACCTGAAAATTTTCCATCAAGCTGATCTCTTTGTTTTTACGACTGGATTTATCAAGACTCATGTAAGTAAAATCCTTTACATATTTTTTCTTCTTTATTGGAATGTCTCACACACAACAAAATTGAATTTTTTTAGAAAACAATATTCAAACGAGATTTAGAGCTTTTGAAGTCTTTGGAGTAAATCTACAACATTGGGCAGAATGGGTAGCGTGTTGTGTTGCTCTGGGACTGGTGTGAATGGTCAGGAAAGTGCTCACGCGTGGGACCCATTTCTTTTTAGTATGTAAGTTGAGATGTAATTAGCCACTCAAACAGTATTGTTTTAAATCTGTAAGTTCCTTGAGAGTTAATGTGTCTCTTTTGGTTTGAAAAATCTATATTGTTGTGATGATTTGAAGAGACTTCTGTACAGCATTTGCATTGAAGCAATGACTGGCACATTGCACTTTGATCTCTATCCTTTAGATCCAGTATTACCACGCTGATTCTCTCAGTTTATCAACTGCAATGTAACACCAAAATGTATTATTTACTATGTAAACGAAAAATGAAAACACTTTTTTTTATTTCAGAATGCGACCATAATCGCAAATAATCTTTTCAAAATGGAGAGAGCGGTTTTGAAATGGAGTGGAATAGCACTGATACAAGCCACTCACGGTGGATATCCAGAAGTTCCAGATGAAGTGGAGAAAGAGAACCAAAAAGTCATGAGGACTTCAAGACACCAATGAATACAGCTTGCAAAAGCACGGGACATCTGTGGGAAATTGAGATGTTGCATGACATGTATTTGAAGATGGGCTTAGTGCAGAAGTCTGTATGTTCGTAGTGGGAGACAGATACACGGTACGGCCCTGAAATCTGAAGTGACGTCCCACAACAGACTCCAGGCTCTATTGACATCACTCTACTTCATCATCAACCCTAACCGGCATAGCCTTGGTTCAAGTTCAGGTTCAAGTTTATTTATATAGCGCTTTTCTTAGTTCGAGACCAATGCTAAGTCGCTATGTAAATTAGGGGGTAAAAAATTGTCTTTAAAGAAGAAAAATATCCATCATTTATCTGTGTTGGAAAATTGGTGAAAAAATGTCCATTGTCCATTGTTCTTTAGACTATGGGCTATGACCAGAAGAGCAAACAGGGTGTCAGGTCCAACAACTAGGCCTCAACTATGAGTTGTAAATGTGAAAATGTATCATTAAACAGTGATCCTGAATCAACAACAAAAAGCAATCACAGACGGCAGATCACTGGTTCACGGGTCAGTTTGTTGTGTTAGGGTCATGTCTGCAGCGAAATCCTGTCAAGGTCAGACGCCTGAGATCATTGGGAAGAGTATGTTTTATTCTTTCGACAGCTCCGCCTCCTTGACACATTATCCCGAGATTACAACAGCTGTGACAAGGTTAATATTTCAAACCGGAGGATATCAGCCGAAGGTCTGATATGAATATTATGGCTAAGTAGGTCAGTCTTTGATTTTGTCCTCAATAACCTCAATGTGCATCTGATGCCAAACTTACAGCGCTGAAAGAAATCACTCAGCCAAAGACATTAACCTGCATTTACTCTCGCTTCACCTAGTTGACTTGCTCACTCTGGTGTTACAACATTTGGTGGAAAAATGCAAACCATTATGCAAGGATATGGCCACCTACCGAATGACTAGTTGATCAATAAAAATTCCCCAATACTATAACAATACAGCGTTTACTCAGAGAAAATATGGTTTATGCTCATCATTGGCAGTTGTGGTCCTTGTGTCCCAGAGGTTGCAGGTTTGAATCCTGCTCCAGCTGATTCTAAAACCGAGTGTCCTTGGGCAATTGGGACACATTCATTCCACATCTTCATTTCTGTTGTACCTAAACCAGACTCCCTCAGTTTCTTGGCTGTTCCATATAAATAATGAACAGGACTTGCCTCGTTTGAGTCCGACAGGCACTAAAAAACAGTTTTGACTTACTGTGGAATATTGTTGGCAAGGCAAACCAAACTCCTGATCCAGTCATACTGATAATGGATAGTTTTAATGAGAGGGATCTGATCTCCATGCTTCTAAAACAAGCCCTCAGGATGCCACCTTCAACACACATGTAAACACGTGTATTTGACTCTTTAAATGAGTCAGAATTAGAGATGTGCGCGAGTTAGCCCTTTAAAGGGTTCTTATGTTGACCATAAATTTTGTGGAACACGCAGAGATTTGTCAATTGTTTTATTTTCACTCATCTAAAACATCTGCCAATGTTTGTCAGCTATTCAACCCCAATCCACGCGTGATTTTGCGTGATTTCCCCCCGTCATAATGCTTTCCCACAAGGCATGGTGTTTTGTTGTTTGTGTATTTAAGTGTTGTTTTTGTTGTAAATACATGCTTTTAAGTAGATCTTTGTGTGCCGTTATATGTAAAGGTCATGTTTGTTCATCGTCTTAACTGTTTATTGTGAAAAGGGAAACATTTGTGAGATGTGTAGCTAACCTAATGGCGTTGCTGTTGGTACTTTTGTGTTGGATGTGTGGATTGAGTGTGAGTTGAGTGTAATTAAAGCAATACGTAAAAAAAATCCTTGTAAAATAAAAATACGGTATGAGATCATTTTGTTTCAAGTGTTTCTTTCAGGATAAAGCTTGAATTGAATAACTCCTGATAGAGTTAAATGTAAGTAATAGTTTACTCATAATTGATGAAAGAAAGACAACTCTGGAGTAGAGTTTAAAATTCCTCTAAACGGAGTAAAAAAAAAGTAAGAGTCAAATTAGGCCAGCTCTAAACTGAGTAAAAGATCAGAGAGTTGATTTTAAAAAACACTAATCAGAGTAAAAGAACACAGAGTAGAATAATTTATTTACACTATTGAGTAAAAGTAACTTTTACTCTCTTTACAGAGTAACTTTGACTCTGTTTTTGATGGGACCAAATGTTATCCGACAAAGAGTTACATTTTCTTCAAATTGAGTACATTTTACTTTGGGATATTTACAGTGTACTCATTGGCCAATCCAAGCAACAAGGTCTTCTCATCACCATCTCCGGCTGAAAACCACATTTTTACTTTACTTTACACCACAAGAGTTAATTTTAATCTAAATCAAAGCAAGTGTTTTTATTTACACGGGTTACTATGGCAAATGCTTTGAGTTAGATCAAGTATTAAAACTTCTATCGACACGTCTTTTGAACGCTGAGCTCTGTCATCATCTTGGTGATGTGAGCACTTTCACATGAGAGCCTGACTGACCACAGACAGAAATAACCAACCTTTATGAATACACACATGGCTGACATTCAGGTTTGAGATCTGGTGCTTGGTTCAGCTCTTTGAGGAATGAAACCAGGATGGTGGCACTATCTAGCACAGCCAAGAGTCAGAGCTATTAACCTACTGGAGACCACAGACAGCTTCTTAGTAAGAGCTGCACCTGAAACTAGATTCACGTTGACTGTTGCACTTCCTGTGAGGGACTATCTACCCTCAGGTTGACTGAAGATGTTTCCATCCGTCTTCCTCTGCTGGTGCTGGACTGTGTCGCGGGGACAAGAGCCTTAGCAGAGATGCCCAGACTTCCCTCTCCAGCTTCTCCAGTAGACTTTCTCGGGCCAGACTTCGGGCTTTTCCAGCGTGTCTTGGTCTTCTGAGCCTCTCCTCAGAGCTAAAGAGTTAAACTCCTCTCAATACAGAACAAAATACTTATTTTTCTTGGGAAAGTGTCATAATGTAAGATGTTGTACATAGTGATTCTAAAGCAAAACAAGGTGTGGAAATAATGTGTTACAAAATTCACAAAGGTACGTATAAAATTCATTTTAAAATTAAAATGTAGGTAAGCATAATGGATATTCAATGTTAGGTCAAAGAAATACATGTAAACCCAAATGCTGACGCAACCGGATTCATTCTTATTTATTAAATCAGAGCGTAAATCAAAGTCTGGAAAAGTCTGCTAGTGTGTGTGTGTGCGCGTGTGTTGTCTGAATCAAATCCGGATCAATTATAAATGACATGGATAAGAACATGAAAAATGTGATCAGAACATGACTTTTTTTTGTGAATTGCACAGCGAGTATCTCAAATTCTGTATGTCATTGTGAACTGATGGAAAATATATTTACATGGTGAATTGATAGAAACACTAGTTCCTTTCAACCTAATGGCTTGGCAATATCACTAAATTCTCTTTATTGCAAAACAAAAAAAAACGAATACAAATTTTTGATGTTACTGGAATCTGTAGAATACGTGTAATAATTTATAATAGTAATAAACTATTTATAAATACCACAAAACTTTGAAAAGTATTTGCAAGACTCACTTGTTGTCATGTTTTAAAATTTTATTTTCTTTATATATGCTTCCCCTAGGAGACATTATCAGAAGCCATGGACATAGCTTTCATTGCTATGTTGGTGATGCAAATCTATATTTCCACAAGGCCCAATGAAACCGCGCAATTTACTAAAATATTAGATTGCTTTAGTGATATTAGTGAGTGGATGACGAAAAAACTTCCTGATGCTTAACTTGGACAAAACCGAATTATTGCTTATTGATTCTAACCAAAAAATAAAGGACCCTGAATATAATCTAAATCTTAATGGACTTAAACTTTCATCCTCATTAACAGTGAAAGTCTTAGGTGTTATATTTGATAATACACTTTCATTTGAAAACCATGTCAACAACATCTGTAAAACAGCATTTTTCCACCTCTGGAATATTTCAAAGCTGCGTCATATGCTCCCTAGGTCGGATGCAGAAAGACTCATACATGCGTTTATGACCTTGAGGTTAGATTACTGTAATGGTCTTCTTGGAGGTTCTCCTGCCCGACTAATAGATAAACTTCAGTTAGTTCAGAATGCGGCCGCTCGACTACTGACCAGAACTAAAAAGTACGACCATATTAGTCCAGTGCTAATGTTGCTACATTGGTTACCCGTAAAATATACATTATATTTAAAATTCTCCTAACAATTTATAAAGCATTAAACGGTCTAGCTCCTCTGTATCTCAGTGAGCTCATCACGTGTTACGAGCCAAGGAGACCTCTGCGCTCTCAGAACTCAGGGCAGCTTGTAATACCAAAAATCTCTAAAACCTTCACAGGGGGAAGATCATTCGCTTTTCTAGCACCAAAATATTGGAACACTCTGCCTAGCACAATTCGTGAATCAGAATCAGTTAGTCAGTTTAAATCTAGATTGAAAACACATCTCTTCAATGACGTATATGCTAATAGCTTTTTGTTGTAGCTCGTTTCACTCTCCTGGTTCTGCGTGATACACACC
The DNA here is from genome assembly GCA_028031935.1 of Paedocypris micromegethes. Classification (NCBI taxonomy): domain Eukaryota; kingdom Metazoa; phylum Chordata; class Actinopteri; order Cypriniformes; genus Paedocypris; species Paedocypris micromegethes. The sequence goes on along the minus strand of CM051507.1, from coordinate 8,915,569 downwards.
GCTGCCATCGAGGAGACGATGATGCCGTTCTGGCTGCTGAGGAGTGTCGTTTTTATATAAAATGTGTATTGTATTAGATATGTTTGCAGTGACACGGCATTCTATTCTAGTCTAGTCTATTCTATTCTAATACAGCACTTCCAGATTTAGTCTTGACTGAATCATAAATAATAATAATAATAATAATGATGATAATAATAATAATAATAATAATAATAATGTTTTATATATATATATATATATACATTTAGCATGTTAATACATAAGTATATTAAGTACTCATAATATAAAATAAAATAACGAGTCTGAAATTTTACAAAAACAATTGGCTGGAATTTATCTGCATATAAAACATATTGAGTTTTTTTTCTCCGGAATAAACAGTTTTTACTGTAGTTTTGAGCTTTTTTCTAAGAGGAATTCACTCTTAGTAATAAGAAATGCTATTACTCTTAGTTCTTATTTATATTATTATATTATTAATATATTATATTAATTTCTTATTATTATTTCTTAGTTCTATTCTTAGTTATTCTTCTGTTTCAACACTCTTACACAAACGGACCAGTCTAATTATGTAAATGACCCCAGAAGCCCAGTGCTTCACAGTTTTAGTTTTAGAATTCGAACCTTTAGACAGAAAAGTAGAGCTTTGAATTGTGGCTGTAAGCATAAAGCATGTCTTTGAGGTGGTGATGAAGTGATCGTCTGTGTTATTTGACGGGGTTTGTTTTTATTTCGTCTAGAAGGATGGTGGATCATATCGCACGCAGCAGTAGTCACATCACTCCTGATGCAGAACAAGGATAAAGCTGTTGTTTAGTCTGAAGCTTCGGCCGCTCGCGTGGAAAGTTCTGCTTGGGCTGAACGCGTGGACATGAAATGGAGATTGTGTTGGAGATAACGCTGATGAAACGTTTCACTGTATCTCTGCGCTGGTGAAGGTCTCGCACCAGTGACGCATGACACAGCAAACCAAGTCACGCTGGAATCCATTCAAAGTGTCTCTTTGCTTTTTGCCCCTCATCACCATACACACTTTCACACACACACACACACACACTTGGGTGTGTGCGTATATATGTATGCAAATATATATTTATATCATAGTGGGGTTCCACAATTGACTTACATATAAAATCACGACCCACCAATGTACCCTAATTTAAGTATAACCCAAACTCAATTGTAATTTCGGCATCAAAGCCGAGTCCAGAGAAAGGTTCCCATAAATGACAATAGTGTGTGTGTGTGTGTGTGTGTGTGTGTGTGTGTGTGTGTGTGTGCGTGCAAGCGCGATCGAGCGAACACATCTGTGGGAGATAGCGAGTGTCTTGCAGTATGTGTACACACACACACACACACACACACACACACACACACACACACACACACACACGAATTTGCATCATAGTGGGGTCCCAACAGTGACTTATATACAGAACAATATGTTCCCTCTCTCCTCACTGTAACCCAAACTATCAAACCTGCCCCGCTCTCTCTAAACTTAACAAAAACGTCTGTTATAACCTCTGCTTTAAAATCCCAAAACAGATCTTCAAAGTCGTGGGGCTCTAGACAAAGATCCCATTAGACACCATTTTGTTCTACAAACTAGCATTTCGGAGCCCAATTTTGTTCTAAATGCTGGATCACACACACACACACACACACACACACACACACACACACACACACACAGCAGGCGCTGCCACACGAGGGGGCTGGTGTAAAGGTCAAGGTGTGTTTCACACTGACAGAGCCACACATGAAGTGTCAGGTCTTTTCTGACATGTGTGAGTTCCTTTCAGTGACAGGCTTGTGTGGCCTGGACGCTGTGTGTTTATGAGAAAGCGACCCAGGTCATTGGTTTAAATGAGGACAGGACCACCATTTCAACTTTGTTGTGTGTGTGTGTGTGTGTGTGTGT
>CM051507.1:8888952-8913498 GCA_028031935.1 Paedocypris micromegethes | reverse complement strand
ACACACACACACACACACACACACACACACACACACACACTCTTTGTAAATTCCAGAGTCCAGTGACAAGTGACCCTTAAAACCACAACCAATGCATCACTGAAATGCTTTAAAAAAGTTTGTTTGAATTAAGTCAAATAAAGTCACATTACAAAGATCTGTGAACGTAACTAAGCAAATTGTCATTACTCAATGATATTGGTTGCGTCTTAGCACGCAACACACACGCACACAAAACAGAAATTGTACAGGTCAAATACGTTTCTGACCACTTACAGTTTTTCTTTCTTCCTCGTTTTATTTCAGACATTTGTGTTGCGTTTCAGAAATTCAGTTTCAACTTTTGGCAGTAGTTTCGCGCAGGGCGGCGCTCACACTGCTCTCACTCTGATTGGCTGGTGGGAATTTGATTGTGTTTACATGCTCGCTAATTCTTGGCTCGCTTCCTGGTCAAGGAGCTGCCAATCAAAACCTCACCAGCCAATCAGAGTTGAGAACAGTTTAAGCTAAAAAAAAAATAAAAAAAACTTAAAATGAACGTGAAATTAAGTATAAAAAGAAAAGTTGACGTGTTGCAAACAAACAAGTCTTTTAGTGTAAAGTAAATACATTTCTTTAAAGTAAAGTAAAAATGTGATTCGGAGCCGGAGATGGTGATGAGAAGAGAAGACCTTGTTTTTCTTGAGTCAATAACTCTTTAACTCTTTTAAACTTATCATAAATCATAATTTATGATAATTATCATAAACACGTTTCCATGATCTTGTTTTGCTGTAAGAAGGAGCAATTGAAGCGATTTGTCTTAAAAGGAAACAATACATGTTTAAATATGGTAATTATGTAAATGACCATAAATGTGTCTCGTCATGTGAGCAGACACTCGGCTGCAGTTCTACCAGTTTACAATTCCCAGCAATTCCAATGGGAGGTGCTGTTGTTCCCTGCCTGTTTAATGGGCCAATGAAGCAGATTATTATTTAAAATCATCCCGTCAGTACACAAATGTACGCGCACGAACATATGCATATATTAGGATGGTGGTTGATGAGAAAACATAAAAAAAAATTGACATTTCACTAAACTTAAAAACGTAATTTGATTCAAAGATGTTTTTTGCACAGGTTAAACAGTGAACGGTCAATTCCTTTCAAAGTAAAAATGTTAAGTTGATCCAATGTGAAGTGATTAGGTGTAAGAAGTTCCAGCGAGACACTTTTTCAGTGTAGTTCGGCCTCATGTTGTGCTTTGACCAGTGAACTGCGGCGGGAAATGCGTCTGACTCGCTGGCGCCCCTGCAGCATTCTCCACACAATCATAATCACAAGGGCCGGACGCGTAATTACTGATCCTGCAGGCTTCGGCCTTTTACAGCAAGGTTCCACGCAGAAGAAGTGTGTGATTGTGGCGTGTTTGGGGCAGTAAACTATTCATTACCGCCACTTAAAATGCGTCCATTTCATGTTTTGGCCTTGTTCTTGTAATCAACAGAAGCCGCCCACGCAAACAAGCACAGACGCTTTTATACTCCACCGTGCGGGCCCAATATAGTGCCACCCATGTTAGAAACGGCACCAGCAAAACCAGAGAGAATATCTGAAATATTCCCAGTATGCACGTTCTCCTCTCTGGGTCATTCTGCAGAGCGGGTTGTGGTCAGAAATGAGAGGGAAACTCGATACTTAACGGACGTTAAGATGAAAATGCCTTTTTTTTTGTTTTCTTCGCAGTCGTACGACTTGATTCATGTAGTTGGTTCCTGCTAGTAGCCACAAAAGTCACATACACAACTTGCAACAGCAACACTAACACACACACACACACACACACACAACATCAAACATGATTCAAAGTTGTGGAGCCCAAAAAAAGACCACACAAGTGACCAAAGAAACACAGTTTTGTATAACAACAATGCACAAGCACACACACACACACACACACACACACACACACACACAAACACACACACACATATTAGGACGGGCAAACGATAATTTTTTTAAACTAGTTAATGGCACTTCCATGAGCAAATTAAACGTGATTAATCGCGATTAAATGACTGAAGCTTGTGATATTGGATAATGAGGTATGAATGATGTAAATTAATGTAAACTCAACACTAAATAAACACTCGTTTAAATGCTTAATAATTTAGTATATTTTTTGTTCAATTTGCAATGCATTGTCTTTGTTTTTTAACCCCCCGAGGTCCGGTTGCACGTTTTTCAAGGTAAAACACACAAGTAAGTCAATTTTGGTTTTACATATGTGTTATCCATCAATTGAAAGTTTGAAGGTGATATCTTTTTAGGTCACACGCAACTTTAAAGTTCCTCACTTAATAAAAACAGGACGTTGTGTTTTTTTGTAAAAATAATAATAAAACTAAAACGTGAAGTGTGTTTTGCCTTCTCTTGGTCAGCTGAAAACGAACTGTAACTTAAAAAATACTTATCACTGTAACATGAAACATATGTCTCCATAAAACTTAGAATGTCTGTTTATAAAAACAAGTGTAAGTAAATACAGTGTTGTCTGTTCATCTAATTGGCTTTTTGAACAGAGCAATTGAAGAAATAAGCTGAAGACCAGCACAAGCTCCGGCCGGGCATCGCACTGGGTTGGATCTACTGGAATCCAAGCTGTGAGCTCTGGGAAACGAACCCATGATCTTCCGTTTGCCGATTCAGCTTTAAAACCAGAGTCTGAACTAAAGCGTGAGAGCGTTTGTCTCCAGCAGACAGATGGTTGTGTGTGTTTTAGAGAAGCTCTGCTTGCATAGGCACAGCAAACACGGCTCATGGCTAATGGAAGCATCTGTCATAGACGCTCATCGTTGGAGAAACTCAACAACCAGATTATGGCCATTTCCACTGGAATCAGCAGAGGAAAAAAAAAAGTTCTGAGCAAGTTCAAGTTCTGAGCATTTGTAAGGCCCTGTTCACAGTTTTAACTGTCTCAAAACGCACGTGTGAATATGTAAGAGAATTGTTGCTTTTAATTAATTTGATCGTCTGGTTGTTGGTGTTAAGTAAATGACTATGATTATGACAAGACAAAGACAAAGAGCAGTGAGCAAGCTCATATGCGACAGTGGCATATTCTTGGAGAATTGTATCAATAATGAAACTTGACACTGCGAGAAAATGTGGATTGTTGTGTGTGTAGATGTGTGTTCATGCGTCCCCAAGATCTAAAGGTTTCTATCTAAAGGATAGTCATTTGTACTATTATAATTACTATTGACACCCAATTGGCTCCGATGGATGGATTCAGTCTAATACTTTTGAGAATAGAAATCCAATATTGATCATCAGAGGAAATTGTGTGTGTTACAGTACAAACACACATGCACACACACACACGCACACACACACACACACACACACACACACACACACAGATGTGGCAGGGATTACAGTCTCTTATCCTGGTGGGTTGTTAAATGATTGATGAAAACACAGACCCTCATTTGCCCCCCAACACCACGACTTGAGGCTGCCCACTGCTCCGGGTATGTGCGTGTGTCACTTCACTGGATGGTTAAATCCAAAGCATAATTTTAATATAGTCCCTAGTGGCTACATTGACCAATACTTCTCACATACACACACGCACTAAAGAAATGCCGTGGTTTCAACGAGTTTTCAGCATCTTCGCACTCCGGAAAACTCTAAGGGTAAGATGTCTACGCCTGTGGCTGTAGCCTGCACCTCATGCTACATGTATCTATATCAACTCTATCTGTCGGCGATGAGGGCTTTATTTGTGATAAGTGTAGGTTTCATGGCTGACTGATAGAGTCGCGGAGTTAGAAACACTCATCCGGGCGTTAGAGAAGGACAGACGGCGTGAGAGTAGTGAGACGCTCCCGGATGCCGTTAGCATTAGCGCTGAGGCACATTCCTCGGTTCCGGGCGGAGACGTCCTGCAGCGGGACAACTGGGTGACAGTGAGGCGGAATAGTCGCCATTCCAAGCGGCATCACTCCTCCGTTCCGCTGGTTACTGCAAACAGGTATTCCCCGCTCAGAACGCCTGCTGAACGTGCCTTGGTTATAGGAGACTCCATAGTGCGGAACGTGAGATTAGAGACACCAGCCAATACAGTTGTAATGTGTCATCCAGGAGCCAGAGTGTCTGATATCACATCGCGTCTGAAAGTGCTGGCTAATGCTAAACGTAAATATTCTAGGGTAGTTATTCACGCCGGCACTAATGATGTCCGACTTCGCCAGTCCGAGATCACCAAAACTAATATTAAAGAGGTGCTTGAAGCTGCCAAAAAGATATCAGACGGTGTAATTTACTCTGGCCCCCTCCCCGCTTACCGGGGTGATGAGACTCACAGTAGACTGTGGGCGCTCCATGGCTGGGCGTCTGAGTGGTGTCCTTCCAATGGCATAGGTTTTATACATAATTGGAGATCTCTCCTGGGAAGACCTGACCTGTTAAAAGGCCACAAGCCAAAATGCAAAAAGTAATACTGTTCACTCTTAATTTTAACTGAATTCTTTAAGACACGCACATTTCGGGAGCGTTTGACTTTGCAGAGGCGGTGACAGAATCATGAGTGCTAAATGAGTTTGGTTGCATTAAAATGATAAAGCTGGTGCGTATTTAGTTTTTGCCTTTTTAATCTACATGTTGATGTGTTTTCTGTGAGAAAACCTTTATAAATAAACGCTGATAGGTTGATTGTACAGAATTTAGTTTTGTTTAATTAATCATTTGTTAAGACCCTTTCAGCCTTTAAGGGCGAATGTCAGCGTTCAATCACTCTTCACAGTCAACAAACAGTGGGCACAGTTTCCGTCCGGGTGCCACCAGATGCATGTTCCTGGTTCCTCACAGGATGGATGTGGAAGGTCACTTTCCTCCCATGAATCAGCAGTCACGCGATTACAATCACACACAAACACATCTCTGACAATCATTCACGCGCAAGTTTACATTATGCAACAATTTTCTTTTCTTATTTTCATAGAGAGATAGATGGATCATTTTTCATTCATCCATGGATGGATAGATAGAAATATAGCTGAATAGATAAATGTAATAATGGATGGATGGAAGGATAGGTGGGTGAATGGATGGATTGATTACGGTATTCATTTTTCATTCATCCATGAATTGATGGATAGATTAATCTATAGATGGATGGATAGAAATATAGCTGAATAGATGGATGTAATAAAGGGTGGATGGAAGGGTATGTGGGTGAATGGATGGATATATCTAGGATTAGAAAAAGAGAAGGCAGGTTCAGAATTTAGAATATCAAATCTATTGTTTGTCGTGGTCATTGAAAAACTTTCTGTACATAGTTTTAGTTCGTTTTCAGAAGACGAGTTACTTAATTGTAAAAATAGTTAATGTAATTACTTAGAATAACAAATATTTAGTTTTGACAATTTAATAAACATAAAAACTACTTGTCAAAAAAATAGGATGGCTCGAAAATTCCATACATCAATTTTATTGGCTGCTTTTTGTTTATTTATTTTGTTTAATTTCAGGCTCACCGGGACCTGGAGCCGATCCCACCAACTCTGGACCTTGTAGCGGGTGTAACGGGCATAGAGATGTTCCTCATCGTGGGGAGAATTCCACAGTGTCTCAGTTATGCATGTGTGTAAATGTGTGCTGTGCCTTTAAGTTTATACCCGCCAAAGTTCTCGCGTTTGCGTATTTCCTCTTCCGCCTGCACAACTCTGTAAGCTTGGAAGAGGTCTGTAGCGTTTTGCAATCGTGTCTTAAATGTGGTTTTTACATTTATGAAGTTGATTAATGTTGATTGTCTGTAATATTTTCTTAGTTTTCAACTTTATTTATTGTTTTTGTTTATCGTCATTGTCTTTTATGTGGACGCTGTTTGGCCTGCAGAGAGCTAAATGACGGGGGCAGCACGCTGAGTTTTATTTCTTTATGGGTCTCACATTCTCATTCACACCTACGGTCAGTTTTCCAGAGCAGACAAAGAAGGGAAAAAGGAAGTAAAACGGCTAAATAAAAGCAAAGAGGAGGGTGAACAGAATCAAAATGAGCAAGGAGCTATAGGTAATTGGGCTACACTGAAAAAAACGTGACGCGCCTCTTTGCGTTAAAAAAAAAGGTTTTGTAACATATTACACAAATTATATTTAAGAAGTTTCTCAGAGCTTACTATTTAAGTAGAACATACTTGATCAAATAACGTAAAAAAAAAAAATCTTGAAATAATCAACCTGACATTTTATTAATTTATAAATATAAATGTATAATTAATAAATATTAATTTAACAATTATTAGTGGATTGCACTTAATAATTTGGAAACAAACAATTTTCTTAATTATTGATAGTGTTTGAGTACTACAGACTCAATTGGCAGAAGTCTCATTTCCTCACAATGAAATTCCACTCATTAGATAACTTTCTCTATTACAACATTAAAAAGACAGGAAGAAACAGTCTCAGATATTGAGAGATTTAAACAGAGTGAAATCCAGCCTCAACGTCATTCTGAAAAGCAGTACACACATTGATGGTGCACTGTAAAAAATGTGGCATGCTATTTACGTAAAAAAGGTTTGGTAACTTATTACACAAATTATATTTAAGTAGTTTCTCAAAGGTTACTTTTAAGTAGAACATACTTGATAAAACTATGTAAAAAATCTTGAAAAACTCAGCCTGACATTATTAAATTAACAATCCAAAAAGGATTGTGCTTTTTAATTTGAGGAAAGAAACTGAATAGAATGCTAAAGACTTGAAGGACAACACCTTCATAAATTTCCACTCAAAGAGATTATACTCATTAGATAATCTTTATTTACTCATTAGAAAATCTCTAATAAGACCTTTAACAGCCAGAAACCAAGAGTTTGGACTCCAGCCTCAACTTCATTCTGAAGAGCAGTAGACACATTGATGGTGAGTTGGTAATTTGCATTATTTAAATACCGTAGATATTGTCATCTTTTAAGATAAATCGCTTCAATTTATCTTTGTTATAACGTAACAGTTAATGTAAATAATGTTTCTGCTTTATTTTAATGAAAAAATGAAAATAAAAATAATTAAAGAACTGTAAGCAACACATGCCAGCTTCTCATTGGCTCTCCCAAGGAACAAGCTCATGTGATGATTTGGAGCTGCTGATTCTCTTTCCTCTTAGTTAAGCTCTGTCCTCTTAACAGACACCACATTCACTCTTCATATGCTGTTCATAAAAATGGCATTTGATCACTTCACATTCTGCGATTCATATGACTGTGACTCAATTAAAACCGCAAACCAATTGAACCAATTCTCTTAAAATAAATGTGAAAATTCTCGTTTTCTCAATTTTTTTAGCCGACATGGTTTCTTAAATTGATGCCAAAAATTGCTCTGGTTTACTTAAAAAAGATGTGAAATGTACATTTTAATTTGTTTTTACTAAAAAGTTCACAATATTTCAAGTGAAACACAACAACATTTTTTTTCAAGGACACGTGCGCATTCTTTTTAGCAATCACATAATTTTTTTTACGAAAATTCCAAGCCTCATGATTCATTTTTTACAGTGTGAGACAGTTATTCACATTCTTTAAACATATTGTCATCTTTTAAGGTAAATCACTTTAATTTATCCTGTAAAAATGTCTACACTTTATCAAAGTTTAAAACCAGATAAAGAACTGCGAGCAACACATGCAAGCTTCTCAATGGCACTCCCAAGGAACAAGCTCATCTGATGATTTGGAGCTGCTGATTCTCGTTCCTTTTGACTAATTAAGCACTTTCCTTTTAACGTTCACTCTTCACCTGCTGTTCATCAAAATGGTTTTTGATCACTTCACGTGTTGACATTCGAATGAACGTGACTCAATTAAAACCACAAACCAATTGAACCAATTCTCTTAAAATAGTCTTTTAGCTGAAATGGTTTTTTAAATTTACCCCAAAAATTGAACCGGTTTGCTTAAAAAAAGAGGTGAAATTTACATTTTAATTTGTTTTTACCAATGTTCTCAATATTTTAAGAGAAACACTTAACAACGTTTTTTTCAAGGACACATGCACTTTTTAGTAATCACATCATTGTTTTTAATGAAAATTCCTAGCCTCCTGATTAATTTTTTACAGTGTAAGCTAGCGTTAAAGTTTGGATCAGGCTCTATTTAGACAAACAATCTACATTTGATGGCCGATGGCTGTCTGCTGTATTTTGACCTAACAGTTGGTATGATCATTTCAAGTATCTTTATCAATAGATACCACATGCACTGTAAAAAACGTGACGTGCTATTTACTTTGAACTCAGACAAAACCGAATTATTCCTTGTTGACTCAAACTTAAAGTCTGATGCACCCGAATACAGTATGAATCTTAACGGGCTTGAAATCTCATCCTCACCTAAAGTGAAAAGCTTAGGTGTCATTTTAGATAGCAAACTCTCTTTTGAAAGTCACGCGCACAACGTCTGTAAAACTGCCTTTTTTCACCTCAGGAATATCTCAAAGCTGCGTCACATGCTCTCCCGACCGGATGCAGAAAAACTGATACATGCGTTTATGACATCACGGTTAGATTACTGTAATGGTCTTCTGGGAGGTTCTCCTGCTAAACTAATAGATAAACTTCAGTTGTTCAGAATGCAGCTGCTAGATTACTACCAGAACAAAAAAATGTTGCCATATTAGTCCAGTGTTAATGTCGCTACACTGGTTACCTGTTAAATATCGCATCCAGTTTAAAATTCTCTTAATCACTTATAAAGCACTAAACGGTTTAGCTCCTCTATATCTCAGTGAGCTCATCACTTACTACGAGCCTACACGACTGCTGCGCTCTCAAAACTCCGGCCAGCTTATAATACCGCGAATCTCTAAAATCTACCAGGGAGGAAGATCCTTTTCATACTTAGCACCCAAACTATGGAATGCTCTGCCTAGTCCAATTCGAGACTCAGAATCAGTGAGTCAATTTAAGTCTAGACTGAAGACGCATCTCTTCAACGAAGCATATATTGACCTGTTATAATAACTTACAGAAAATATTAATATATCGTATAGAAAGGCTGCCTAGTTAGTGCTCGGACCGAATTACACCTGCACCTTCAGAAAATTGTCAAAATCTATAGTACTTGAATTTTTCTAATTGCCTTGTATTTTTTTTTTTTTTTTTCTCCCCTCCTCTCCTGAGCGCCAAGTGTCGTACGACCGGAATCTCCTAGAGCTTCGGAATCATCGGTGGTGCTTCCTCGACCTCTGTGGACCTGATGACGCTGTTGGCTTGGAGAAGTGGAGCCGCCTCTTTCCCCATTGAGGAGGGAAACATCGTTCCAGAATCATCATTAAAAATGACGCGGAACAACCAACGCACTGATTGTGTAGTGTTAGAATGCCGGAGGAGACTGGCACCAGTGAGCCGGGTTCTCCCCAGGGTTTTTCCTCGTTAAAGAGGTTTTTTTTACCTGGCCACTGTTGCGTATGTGCTTGCTCGCTGGTCTTTGTCTTTGTCTTGTCATAACCGCAGCCACTTAGTCAACACCAACAATCCAGACGACAAATTGAATAAAAAGCATCATTTCCCTTACATATTTACATGTGCGCTTTGAGACAGTTAAAACTGTGAAAAGCGCCTTACAAATACTCATTATTATTATTATTATTATTACTTTGGTAACATATTACAAACTACATTTAAGCAGTTTCTCAGAGCTTACTTTTTAGGTAGACCATACTTGATACAATAAAGTAACAACTCTTGAAATATTCAGCCTGACTACATTAATTTAACAATTCTTCGTGGATTGTGCTTTTTAATTTGAGAAAATAAAACCTAATTTTTTCAAATATTTTGATTATTGATGGTTAGAAAAGTAAACACTAGATTGGCAGAAGAGCAACATTTTCATAGTTTACTCACAAAGAGACACTTTTTATAAGATTCTCTATCTGTAATGAGATCTTTAACAGACTGAACACAAGAGTGTGGACTCAACCTCATTCTGAAGAGCAGTAGACACATTGATGGTGAGAAGGTTATTTACATTTTTTAAATATATATTGTCATTTTAAGATAAATTGCTTCCAGTTATTCTCGTTATCACGCAACAGTTAATGTACAAATGTTTCTGCTTTATTTTAAAGTTTAAAACAAGTTAAAGAACTGTAAGAAACACATGAACATATGAACAAGCTCATCTGATGATTTGGAGCTGCTGATTCTCCTGATTAAGCTCTGTCCTCTTAACCGACTCCACATTCCCTCTTCATGCTGTTCATAAAAATGGCATTTGATCACTTCACGTGTTGCGATTCATATGACTGTGACTCAATTAAAACTGCAAACCAATTGAACCAATTCTCTTAAAATAAATGTGAATTCTCCTTTTCTCAATTTTTTTGCCGAAATGGTGTCTTAAATTGACGCCAAAAATTGCACTGGTTTACAAAAAGAGTTGAAATGTACATCTTAAAAACGTTCTCAATATTTTAAGTGAAACACAAAACAACATTTTTTTCGAGAAGACGTGCGCATTCTTTTTAGCGATCACATACATTTTTTAATGAAAATTCCAAGCCTCACGATGTATTTTTTACGGTGTGGGTGAGAAAAGCGAGCCACGTGCTTCACAGTTAAACCCATCAGAATGGCTCCGTCTGACTACACATACAGTACATACAGTACAGGACTTTTTGAAGGAGTTGAAGGTTTTACATGCACGAGGTGACGCTCATTCAACAAGAAAGTGTTTCCACACAATACAAACGCAGATTTCACTCCATCATATATTAACTCTTATTACCTTCTGTTGTTCCCACAACATGTGGTGATCGACCTGTTTATCGTCAGGAATTTTAATGACCTCAAAAACCAGAGCACTGAAAGAAACATCTGTAAAATAAAATAAACATACCCTATTGCAGTCCCAACCTTTTTGATGTCGCGGACCGGTTGACGTTTGATCATTTAGTATCATCAAATAGTTTTTCATATTTTAGTATTTCATTTACTGTAGTATAAATTATTTCACATATAACAGTATTAATTTGGATACCGTATTTTTCGCCATATAAGACACACCGGAATATAAGACGCACTCAATTTTAAACGAGGAAAATCTAGAAAATTATTTCTAATTATAATTCTAAGTTTATAATTGTTCCTCATGTTCATAAGAGAAATAAAGAAATAAATTATAATTTATTTCTAAGAAATTATTCTCAACCAGATACTGTAGTAAAATATTTTAAATCAACTGTATAAAAGTTAACAGCAGTTTAAGAACAATTGTATGCCAAACATGTAACATGAACAGTCAGTAAAGTCAGTAAACAGTGAGGGGTAGCGCTGGGCGGTATAGCGGTATTGAGATGTGCCACGATATGGATTTTGCAATACCGTGGATACCGTGATGATTCATGAATTAGATTTTTATATAAGTATAAAAACACCTTAATACAGAATTACACATTAGTTTCGTTACAAGTTGTAACTTAACAAAAAAAAGAACATTTAAAATGTATTGCATGCTTTAATACGTAAATTTTGACATCCCTAAATAAAGCAAAACAATACAGTGATTCACTGTATCGCGGATTTTTTTCGGATTCATTTTTTCCCGACTGTATCTCGGCGGAGGATGCTCGCAGTGCCTCGAGACGGACCGCCGCCGGACGCGTCTCACCGCGGAGAAGCGAATCGCTATGTTGGCCGTCTCCCCGCGACCACACCCGGCCGCCAGCTGTGGAAAACGCTGCCCGTTTCAGCGCGCGCGCTCCCGCCCATACTCCCGTTCACACCCTCTGAAAATAAATATCTCCGCGGGGACGACGCGTGCGGCGGGGAGATGTTTGTTAACATTACGTACTTTAATACAGAATACTACTTGAAAAAAGTGTTTTAAAAGTCGGAATAAGTGTTAAATAAATATGTAAATGTTGTTTCTCCACTTCGCGGATATTCACCTATCGCGGTCGGGCTTGGAACTGCTTTGTGTACAGCCAATGCAACCTGATGTAGCATTACGTCACACTACGTCATCTCTAAGCGATGTGAGCTGTCGTGCTCTTTCAGCTCTGCCAGCAGAGGTGAAACTCTATAATAAGAGTATCTTACAGTTTCCATCTCTTAAATTAGAGTCACTGCATGATGAAGAGTCAGAGAGTGCACTGATCTCCTCACATTTCATCCTTGAGACTGTCAGATGAGCTGGACATGCGTCAACCAGCCACAGCAGCGTAACAAATCAACACTGGCTTCAGTCGAGAAACGTTTAAATGTCGTTCAGATTTAGTGAAGCACATCTCTCAGACATGATCTGAATTAGCGGAACATCGAAGAGCATTTTCACACTGATGCTTCTTTTGCATGTTGTTGCTATACAAGCATTTGAATTAACATTTTTCTTGCTCTGGGTAAATTTCGTTTTGTGTTCCAATTTTTCAATACAGAAATACACCTGTTGTAAAATATTATGTAAGTATTTTATTATAGTAATATATTACAATAAATGGAAGGTCCATTTATTATTATTATTATTATTATTATTATTAATAATAATAATAATATGTTTAATAAACAAATGGCATGTATTTTCTGTTAAGCTATTGTTTTTGTTTACTTGTTTTTTTTTATTATAAAAGAAAAATATTCATATTTCTTAATGGTTTTGTGACAAGACAATGTGACTGGATCAAGTTTGCATCTGTCTTTTTTATAATTATCTCATTGTCTTATTATGTATAAAGAATACGTGATTTTAACGACTGTATTTGTTAACCCTTTATCAATTTTAAGTGGATTTTAACTTCTGTGTTGTATACGTTGATTTTCTTTCCTAATTCTCAGGAGTGGATCTCTTGGTTGCTCCTCTGACCTTATTGAGCAGTTCCTCTGTGATTTATAGTCTCATTAGTGAAGCTTTTGTGAATCTCACGCTGTGTTTGGAATGTAAATAATCAGTTTTAAACATGGACGTACTAATGCAAGTCTGTGGACGCAATTTTTTTACTTTGATCCAACGAGATACTTTTTACAGTGTACAACCGACCAAGATCATGTAAACGTGTTTATGATTTATTTTAAAGTTAAAAGAGTTAAAAAAAAAAAAGCGTACAGCACATCCAAGCTTCTCATCGGCCAATCCAAGAAACAAGGTCTTCTCTTCTCATCACCGTCTGGCTCCAAAGCACATTTTTACTTTACTTCAAAGATATTGATTTACTTTACACTAAAAGACAAACTTTTAATTTGGATGAAGCACAAATTTTACATTAAACTGATGGTTAGACAGAAAATTAAACGCTTTGAGATAGATTAGGTAGAAAAACGTCTTTAAAGTAACAACACGCCTTTTTACAGTGTAAGAAGGAGATTGTGCTGCAGATTCCAATGCGCTTTGCCCAAGGACACTTAGTTGCAGAACCAGACGTAGGGGAATTCGATTATCGTCCTTTATTAAGCACAGCAGCGATGATTTGAACCTGCACTGTAAAAAGTGCCATTCATCTCGAAGTCATTATTATAGATGGTAGCGACGCCTCCATCTCTGGAGTTTACTCGTGCCTCATGTTCATAAGAGAAATTAGGTGGAGTTGATTCATTCAGGCTAGTGTAGGTGTCTGGCTTTAGCCATGTCTCTGTGAGCGCTAAAACATCAAGCTTATTATCCACAATCATTTTGTTTATGATAAGGAATTTTTGTGCTAAGGATCTGATGTTTAAAAGACATAGCTTTAAAATTTTCGGGCTTTAACAGGTCAGGTCTTCCCCGAAAATATCTCCAATTGTCTATAAAACTCTTCGACGAACCGTATTTTTCGCCGTATAAGACGCACTTTTTCTTCCCCAAAACTGAGGATGAAAAGTTGGTGCGTCTTATATGGTGAATGCAGAGATCTGCGGAGCGCGGTCACCGTCATCTTAGTATGCAATATCGCGGTCTAAATCTGAAAGAGAAAGGGGCGAGCGGCCGGGCGGGCGAGAGTGAGAAGCCGAGCGGGATAGAGAGAGAGGGCGAGCGAGAGAGAGAGGGAGCGCGAGCGGCCGCCTACGGTAGCTTTGTTTCTGGTCTTCGTTCGTAAACGTTGTCTCGCTTTCTTTCTCGCGCAGAATCTTGTGAAACAATGAAACCACGATTTTCAAACGAAAACAGACTTTGATCAAAATAAAACAAGCAGATTTTCTCGTGCTTTTTTGTTTCTTTAAAACTTCTTTTTAGTTTCTTTAAAACTAAAACAGCCGCTCTTCTCTTAAAGGCACAGCGCAGACAACGGAGCGTCAGGCGTATGCACGTCGCGTGTGTGATCTATTAATTAAGTCTGTTACACTGCTTTCTGTGTTCAATTAGCAATGTCTGTGCCGTCATTGGTCGTTGTAAGTTACACCTTGTAACGAAACGAATGTGTAATACTGTATTAAGGTGTTTATATACTTATATAAAAATCAAATTCATGAATGATCACGATATCCACGGTATTGAAAAATTCTCAATAACGCCCACCCCTACATTCTGTCCCTACTAGCTTTACTGACTGTTCATGTTACGTGTTTGGCATACAATTGTTCTTAAACTGCATTAAACTGTATACAGTTGATATTAAATATTTTACTACAGTATTTGGTTCAGAATCTTTTTTTTCTAGATTTTCCTCCTTTAAAATTGGGTGCGTCTTATATGTCGATGCGTCACATAAAAAATACGGTACATGTGGCCCCAATCCTGATCACACCGATTCTTTTTTTTTTTCCCCACAATTTTTATAGGGCATTAGGGTAAACGTACTCATGTAGAAGAAACATTATAACACTTTTATTTATTTTTCATTTAAATAACACCACAAAAAAAGTGAATACAGGTATTATTGTCACTACAACTGCCCCCACCCCGTCCCTCCTCCCATCCCACAATGCCCCAATAGAAACAGATACATGATCAAGAGTACAAAGAAAAAAAAGGCAGATTAATAATAAAATACAAAAACAACACCATCACACAGATTCTTTAGGCCACCATCAGAAAAGAGGTTAAGATGTCTCCCGTCCAGGACAAACAGATTTAAATACTGTTTCATTCATCAGGCAGATCTGAACCTCTCTGTGTAAAGACACGTGTTGACCTTTAATGAAAAATAAACCCATTTATTTTAACATTTCGTGAGTGCTGCTAATATTCAGGTGCTCTTTATGTCTTCGCAACAAACCACTGTGTAATGTAAATATTGGAACAAGAGGGAAGAAAAGACGGAGTCAGACCACATCTAATTTCTCGTTTGTCATGTACATTCTCGGCCATTATAGCGGATTCTGAGTCTCTTAAAAGCGAATAATTTATGACAATTGATGTATTTATTTAAAAGAAAAATTGATTTATACATCTGTAATTGATTGGCCACCATTCCAGAGTTGGTATCCTGTCTCGCTGGGACTGGCTCCAGCTCCTCATGACCCAGATGTGGAGTAGGTGGAAGAAATAGAAAGATGGTTTATTAATTCTAAAATGTTTTACCTAGATATGGCTGAAATGTTTTAGGCAGATACATATCTGTTGTCCATTTATTCTGGAGATTATGGTCAATTATCCATTCATGCACCTTAAATCCCCGATAAGAATCTTATTTGTAATCTGCTTAATGTTACAAAAAGTTAATTGATCATTTCTGTTTCCAGTGACACAAAAATGTCACATCAGAAGTGGTGTTCAGTCAGACTGGGCAACCAAACTAGACTAACCTTGAAAAAATGTGTATAAATGAGAAATTTGTGAATCAACTGAGTTTAATTTGGAAGACTTTGACAGGGCCTAACACAGACCCCCGACCTTTTCCCCATTCAGCCGCTTTAGGATGAGCTGAAAGGAGACTGTGATCCAGACATATTGTCTGTTATGACCACATATGCTGCATATTCTGTGAAGGATGGATTGGAATCTGCAAATGAGTGGAACCTGCTAAAAAAATTCCAGATCTTATGGAAATTACACATAATCCTTGTTAGTGGTAGAGGGTCCAGTACAGTTTCCTTCCGCCGTAAAAAGAAAAAAAAAAACGCCCCTGTATAAGCCAGTAAATACGGTATTTCCCGTATATATATTAAAGAGTCTATAGGGAAAGGAGAGAAAAACATTAATGTAGGTTTGTTGCTCATCAACTGGTTGTGAGAGATTAGCTGGTTCTGCTCTTTAATTGGTCGATACACCGAGTAAACGTCTGCAGTTTATATTGCAGCGCACAGATAAAGACAAGTGCGATCTATCTGATCCAGCAGACACGGTGTGTGTCTGAGATTCGTTTTGTGCTGCAGAAGCTCATCAAATCGTTCCAAACAGTAGAACAGGAGCGTCAAACAACACTCAGAATCAACATTTATAAATCACATTTTATAAACATGAGAATAAATTGGAAAATCTGGAAAGACAGACAGAAATATTTTCCCAAGTGAACTTTAAATAACTTTAGAGAGTTTGTCCTCCATGCAAATACAATATATCCTGTTACATTTTTGAACAAGACAAAAAAATGAACAAGACATAAAAAGAAAGTGTCTAATTCAAAATTCCTCAATATTTAAAAATCGTTGGTGATTCCATAATGTAATTGATTTAGCATGTAACGGAAAAAAGGACAAAACATGAAAAAGTATAATTAATATATATTTTAATTAAAGCATTTCTGTAAAAGACTTTATAGAAATATAAAAATAAAAAAACGTAATGGATGTAAAAAGCCTAATGTGTGTGTGACGTGTACATGTCATGAGACTGTCTGTTGTGATGATGTCATCAGTGTTGTGTGCCCACATTTGTCACTTTTTACTAGCATCATGCACTGATTCAAGTTCTTGCTGTAAGTGATTTGTGCTGTTTATTGCTTTTCATACAATTAGTGGTTTGTAGGCGTGAACAGTAGTTTGGGAAATTATAAAAAACCACAACGAACCAGGGAAATTTTCCACACTGTAGCCAAAGCTCCATTATTTTATTATTTCATATTTTATTATTTTATTTTATTATACTTGTGAATCAGAAAACTACTGGGCATCTCAGGAGGAAACAAAATCACGTGTATAAAAAGAGTACTTAAGTTTAATAAATAAACAGTGTGTTTAACAGCAGCTTGATACATTTCGCCATAATTTGCCTTTATTTTACCAAAAAACAAACGTTAATCTACAAACGTAATTGCAACACTGCAAAAATGTCTTGTTTAATGAATAAATGAATAAATTACATGAATTATAAATAAGATGACATTAAAAGTGAGTCTTTAGATTAAAAAATGAGTCTTTACAGTAATATGTACAGCCAGGTGCTAGAATATTGGATTAGTCAGATGAGATTAAATGACTCGCTGATTCCGTTTTAAATCATAAACAGTTTATGCTTCTGACAAAAACCTTTTTCGTCCAATATCCATCCCGTTATGCAGTTGACAGGTAATACTGTTTTTCTTTCGGTCATCAACTCCTGACAAATATTTGCGGAGGGTGTAACTCAATCTCAAGCATGCGGCTTGTTGCATTCCAAGAAACCTTGAGTTCAAAATCACCTGAGCAGGTGGGGGTGTGGCCTAACTCTAGCCGGCCAATGAGATCAGGGCCTTGGGTGTTTGTTTACATTCCGACGGCCAATGCGTGAGAGAGGTGTGTCCGAGCAGGCGCGCTGCCAGATAAGTCCTTGTGATCAGGCTTCTGCTGGCGGATGTGATCATCAGATTCTGACCTGATTTGCCTCTGGAATGCGTCTGATGTTTTCCAGTTCTTGTCTTCGCCAGCAGTCGATCGCTGGTGTCTTACTGCAGAACGTGTTCAGCAGGTCTTCACTTGCCAACGCAATGTCGGTGTTTGCATCTGACCAAACACACGTGTGATCCTGTGACACTTATAACAGCAGCCAGACAAAAGGAAAGAGTCAAGTAAAGTGGATGAGTTTGTCAGAAATTTTGCTCTGCGTTTAATCATCCAGTGAACACCGTAACCATAAACACTTTTCCAGTGTTTATATAGGTCCGCACTAAATTGAGTTTAATCTACACTTTAAGTCGAGTTACTTTTTGTAACTGTGCTTGTGTTCAATAATTAAGTTCATTTTAAGTTCAATTAAGTTCAATTGTGTTCAGTGGTGTTTTCCACTTCAATTTATACAAATAAAAATGTTTCAATTACGCTAGCAGTGCTTATTTATAAAGCGAATATGTTGTTTATTAGTGTTGAAATGCATTCATTATGTCTCTTGTGAAACCAGTTATGATCTGTGTAGTAGACCTAATGGTGTCGTTAGTGGTACGGTTGGGATGTACACTGTAAAAAGTGTCTCGTTGGATCAAAGTAAAAAAAATTGCGTCAACAGATTACACCTAATCCGTTTACTTTGGTTCAACTTGAACTTTTACTTTAAAGGAATAAACTATCCACTACTTAACCAGTGCAAAAAACATCTTTAATTCTATTTAAGTTTTTAAGTTTAATTAAATCTCAAATGATACGTTTTCTTAATTGTTTTTAAATTGTTCTTTAATTTCTTAATTTCTCATCAGAAGGGTTAAAAAAAGAGACCACCACCATAATATAGGCGTCAATTTGCATCTTCGTTGATTGGGCCTTGTGTACTAACGGGTTGAATTCAAATAATAATAATGCGTGTAAGAGTTTCTAACATTATATTATGAAATCTGAACTGAACCCATGTGCCTTGACCACTGAGGTGTAATAACAACTGAATCAAATAAGTTGCCTTATAAAAGACTTCAATGAACATAAAATCTGCTCAGTTGGTCCATTTAAGAAACAAACAGCAACAGCGCCACCTATTGTTAAAGTTTTAAACAGGTAAAAATGCAGCTGAGTCTCTACTCACATAACGAGACACATTCATGGTTATTTACATAATTACCTTATTAAAACATCTAATGTTTCCTTTTAAGACAAATCGCTTCAATTGCTCCTTCTTACAACTGAACAAGATCATGTTAATGTGTTTATTATTTATGTTAAAGTTTAAAAGAGTTTCAAAAAATGCGTACTGCACATGCCAGCTTGCAAACGATTCTTTTTTTTAAATCTAGTTAATCACACTTTCCTGACCAAATGAATCCCAACGAATCGCGATTAAATGACTGAAATTTGTATTATTAGATATGTAATATGTAAACTCAACACTAAATAAACACTTGTTTAAACACTGTAAAATAATTTGGTAATATTTTTGTTCAATTTGCAATGGATTGTCTTTGTTTTTTAACCCTCCGAGGTCGAGTCACACTTTTTTCAAGATAAAACACACAAAAAAGTCAATTTTGGTCTTACATATGTGTTATCCAACAATGGAAAGTTTGAAGTACACATTTTTTTAGGTTACACTTAATAAAAACATATAATAATAATAATGAAAATAATAATAAAACTAAAACGTGAAGCGTGTTTTGCCTTCTCTTGGTCAGCTGAAAACGAACTGTAACTTGAAAAATACTTATCACTCTAACATGAAACATGTCTACATAAAGCTAAGAATGTCTCTTTTTAAAAATAAGTGTAAGTAAATACAGTGTTGTCTGTTTATCTAATTCGTATGAATCTAAAGCTTCGGCCAGGAGATTGCTCTCTTGATTTTATTCATTGCACGTTGCCAAGCTGAAAGTAAAAAAAAATTCAGCTGTGATTAATGGCGTTAAAAATAAATTGACGTGAATTAAAATTGACACTTAAAATTAATCACATGCGTTAACTTTGACAGCACTAATATGTGTCACATGCTCTCCCAATCGGATGCAGAAAGACTGATACACGCGTTTATGACATCACGGTTAGATTACTGTAATGGTCTTCTGGGAGGTTCTCCTGCTAAACTAATAGATAAACTTCAGTTGGTTCAGAATGCAGCTGCTAGATTACTCACCAGAACAAAAAAATTTAGCCATATTAGTCCAGTGTTAATGTCGCTACACTGGTTACCTGTTAAATATCGCATCCAGTTTAAAATTCTCTTAATCACTTACAAAGCACTAAACGGTTTAGCTCCTCTATATCTCAGTGAGCTCATCACTTACTACGAGCCTACACGACTGCTGCGCTCTCAAAACTCCGGCCAGCTTATAATACCGCCAATCTCTAAAATCTACCAGGGAGGAAGATCCTTTTCATACTTAGCACCCAAACTATGGAATGCTCTGCCTAGTCCAATTCGAGACTCAGAATCAGTGAGTCAATTTAAGTCTAGACTGAAGACGCGTCTCTTCAACGAAGCATATATTGACCTGTAATAATAACTTACAGAAAATATAATATAATATAATAATATATCGTATAGAAAGGCTGCCTAGTTAGTGCTTGGAACTGAATTACACCTGCACCTTCAGAAAATTGTCAAAATCTATAGTACTTGAATTTTTCTAATTGCCTTGTTTTTTTTTTTTTTTTTCTCCCTCCTCTCCTGAGCGCCAAGTGTCGTACGACCGGAATCTCCTAGAGCTTCGGAATCATCGGTGGTGCTTCCTCGACCTCTGTGGACCTGATGACGCTGTTGGCTTGGAGAAGTGGAGCCGCCTCTTTCCCCATTGAGGAGGGAAACATCGTTCCAGAATCATCATTAAAAATGACGCGGAACAACCAACGCACTGATTGTGTAGTGTTAGAATGCCGGAGGAGACTGGCACCAGTGAGCCGGGTTCTCCCCAGGGTTTTTCCTCGTTAAAGAGGTTTTTTTACCTGGCCACTGTTGCGTATGTGCTTGCTCGCTGGTCTTTGTCTTTGTCTTGTCATAACCGCAGCCACTTAGTCAACACCAACAATCCAGACGACAAATTGAATAAAAAGCATCATTTCCCTTACATATTTACATGTGCGCTTTGAGACAGTTAAAACTGTGAAAAGCGCCTTACAAATACTCATTAATATTATTATTATTATTATTATTGTTATAATATAAATACTAAATTTATTTTACTTAGGTTTCCTGACTTGACACTAAGCAAACTCGTGGAACTGCTTGCGTTCATCAGCTTTTCTACACTTTTCTAGATAAAATGTTTTTCTAGATAAAAATTTAGACAAAATTCCTGTAAATGAAAATGTGGTACACCTAGTGGGTGTGACCACATTATTTATTTATTTACCCAAACATGTTTTTCAACATGGTCAAGGTTATTTTTATTTAAATAGACAATGTGGTGTTATTAGTTTCTTTTAAGTGTATTGTGCCTGAATTTAAGAGTAGGTGGAGCAATGGATGGGGTGGGAACTATTCACGGGAAAGGTTGTTCCTTCCGGTCGTGTTTTGGGGAGCGGACGTCCGGTTACCAGAAGTTCTCTGGATGTGAACGGGGCCCGTAACAAAAACTACAGTAAATACTGTTACTGCCGTGCAAATTGTACGTTTTGTGAACATTTGTATAAAATTTGTAAGCGTCAAATTGAAAGCAATTGAAATTTGAGCATTTTCAGGGATTTCAAGCACCTGTAATAAGTTACACTGCATAAAGTGGTACATTCTACTGTGTAGAAGCGTGTTAACATTTCCAACAAAGCCTTAGATGTCAGGAAAAAACCAAGGCAGGATTCACAAACACCTGCTCCCCAGGGTTCAGTGTTTGGTCCCTTGCACTTCTCAATCTACATGACTGTGAGGAACAATCCCTTTTACTTTTAAAATGGTACTTTAACAAAACAGGTGCGCGCGCACACACACACGCACACACACACACCTGTTGGATATCTAGTAACACAGCCTGATACACATATATAATATTGTTGAGTTTATCAAGCTTTCAATGCATTTATAATTTATTTCTTTATCATATTGTGCCTGAATGAATGAAAGATGTAATGTAATGCTGACTGTTAGAAGCTGAGCAAAGGTTTCGCATGTTCCTCCAAGTGTTAGATTTAGGCAGCACGGCAAGCATGAGTGTCTGTAAATCTTTAACTTTGAAGCTTCACAGCTCTGATCTAATCATCTCTTCACAATGCTCCTCTATGTAAGCATTGTCTTAGAAAAACTCATCTTGTAAGTTGGGCCGGGTTTCGTGACCTTTTTTCAGCTTGCTATAAAATAAGACGGGATTCTGGATGCCGAGGCATTCTGGTTTGGTAAAACGTAGCTGAAGGGAACGAAGCTGAGCGAGAGCTTGGGGCGCTTTCCAGAATCCAATTCTCTAATAAACCCTGTGTTGAAGTCTTTTATTTCTAGAATAAGTTTCGGACGACAAGAACCATCTAGCGGCGAAGCGAGATAAGATTGAAAAGACCGCTCATAAACCCGACAAATCTAAATTAATTATTGAATTTATTCAACAAAAATGTTTCAACTAGTGTTTTGAACTACCTGAAATAATCCAGAGTTAAACAGTTACTCACTGCGCAAACAAATGCTATATCCATGTCAGATACAGCGTAACTAAGCGTAAACTGTTAACTGATCCACACTAATGCACATTACAATGATGCTGATTAAATGTGAGTAAAACTTTTATAGTTGCGATTACTATTGTGTATTAATGCAGAACAATGCAAGATCTTTACTTCTTCTATATTCTTCATTTCATTTTAGTAGGATTGTCTAATTAACAGCGTTGAAATGTGAATTTCAAGAGAGATATAACCATCCGTTTTCACCTCCTGAGGTGGCCAGAACATGACGTAATTGTTTAAGGCGCATGCGCATTGGTAGGAAATTCTCCCGGCTAGGAAATTATGTTAGAACACCGGGTACTAACGTCATTCTGCGGGACTGACCACAAATTCATCTATGAAAATGATGCGTCCCATTTCCTGGCACATACGAGACCTGATTCCTGTAGACCCGAATTGTGTTGAGACCTCCACTTGAGATCTCTGGCGGGATTATTATCTCAGTGTTCACGCTGGGATCTCACACTCGTCCTGGGCGAAGACCCTGGGATCCGGCTGAGAGACCAATGCTGGAGAAGTTCATGACTCCTGAGCTCAGCGTGCAAACGCTTTCAACTCCACGGAGACAAACCGCTTGAACTCAAGTCCAAATGAAGGAGTCGCTGCTGACGGATTAGAGCACTTCTCTAAAGTGGTCCACACATGATATTCAGGTCTACCTGAGTCGCTCCAGTCCTTCTCTTTTCTTTTGACCCTGCTCATCATGAGTAATGAAACCAGACTTGATGATCTGGACTAAACCCTTCACTTTGATTCACATCTGGAAGTTGTGACCAGCATCTTTATCCCCACGGTGCACTTCTCATAGAAACACATTAGTTCTTGCTTCTGTATGCTGCAAACTTTAAAAAGTTCAAGTTTATTTATATAGCGTTTATTTATAAAGAGTAATAATTGAATCTCTTTAATATTATTAATATAAAGAGAATTTCTCTTTGCTGATGCCAAGTATGTTAACGTACTCACTTCCTGTTCTAACTATAGTCAAACTCTAGAGAATGTTGGTCAAATTTAACACAGGAGCTAGTCTTTTCATTTTTGTATCGTATTCTGTTTTCCTATTGATTCGTTAATTGTAAGGTAAGTTTTGGTCCATAATTTGTAGTAAAAAAATACACGACTGTAAATTGATCTTTCAATATTAATTTTACATTGATTCAATATCCACTGGCTCTGTACAAATACATTAGTGCTACGTCTCTAAATTTTGTAATCCAAGTTTTCTAATCTATTGTTTTGTGTCTGTCTCGTAGAAGAAATCTTTTTTTAACAGTTTCATTTTACACTTAATTAATTAATTCAATCATTCATTCAATTAACACTAACCTACAGTTGGATTCACATTTTTCTAATTATTCACAAATCTAATTATCTGTCTATCTATAGGTCCACTAGGTCCCCACTTTAGTACAAAAACCTTGCATTCGGGTCCCCACTTTGACAGTAGATGTCCGCACACACACACACACACACACACACCTTTTTTCTTCTCTTTTAAACTGACCCTTTTTCCCTCCTAATTTTTGAACAGATAAATAATGTACACTTTTTTTTTAAAGACAATTTTATTCCCTAAGTTGAATAGCGACTTTACGTTGGTCTCGAACTAAGAAAAGCGCTACATAAATAAACTTGAACTTGAACTGTTCTTTTCTAGATCAGGTGTCTTGTTCCTCTTGCTAAAGATCTAAATATAGTTGAGCGTGACAGTGCGTCTTGCTCTCAAACAGGTGACCAGATGACGCGGAGTTTCCACAGCGGAGCACCTGATCTCGGAGCTGATCTTTAACACGCCACCTGCCAAATTTTAGCACTTACCACAACGCTGTGAATCCCGTGGAGATGTCATGGAGCAAAAGGTCCAGAATTGCAAACGCTATGCACAAGGGTTTGGCTCAGAGGAAAGTCTTTGTCCATCTTGATTCCATAATTTATGTAAAAGTCCTTATTCCGGAGTTTCTCTGACTTTCGCAGGCTGACGCAGGCTGTTCGCTGAGTAAAAGGAGTTTTGTAGAACAAAACTGAATAAGCAAAAATACTAAACGTTAGGGATGCACCGAAATGAAAATTCTTGGCCGAAACCGAAAAAGAGGAAAGCCTGGCCGAAAACCGAAAGAATTGAATTTATTGCTATGATGATGTACTAACTTTACTAAAACTAAGGCAT
>CM051507.1:8875409-8888852 GCA_028031935.1 Paedocypris micromegethes | reverse complement strand
TGAAAAAAGTGTTTCGGCCGAAAACCGAAAATGCACTTTTGGGCCATTTTCGGCCGGAAATTTTCAGTGGCCGAATATTCGGCACATCCCTACAAAAATGTGTTTGCTAAGCTACTGTGTCAGTAGAACTTGTGAAATTGTTGAAAATATTGAACTTGTTTTTTTTTAAATTAGTACACTGTTCTCAATTACAATTTATAAAGAATTTTTAATCATTAACCGTTGAATTTGTTTGAAAAAAAAGTGTATAGAGTCATCTAGTTAGACTGAGGAACGTTCACACGTGGCCCGAGTTTTCAAGAGCAAATTGTACGATGTTTTTTTTCCTATACTTCCTGATAGTGTTTTTTTTGTACACTCCATTTGTCAAAGTTTCCGCGGTTATCGTAGCCTGATTTTGTGCATCACTCAGACATGAGTGAAGTAATAAGACGGAAGCAAGAGAAGGGGAGTTGAAGAGTTGGCAGCCATAGAAACGGAGCAAAGTGGCTGATTGGGATCGCAGTGGGAGAGAAGGCCGTGACCCATCTCCGGCCCGCTCAAGTGTGTTTGTGTGTGGCCGAGAGGGAGGTCCGGGCCGGTCTGAGGGGAAATGAAGGTACCTTTAAATCTCCAGCCGGTTTTTCCTATGGGCAGCAGGGCGCCAACCGTAGAGCAGCAGACTGAATTAGATTTTCTCAGCGCTCGGGACTCATGGGAACCTGGCAGCCGGGTGAATCGCCCCCCGTGACTTCCGCTTGCCCTGAAGGAAGTAAACATCAGCTCAGATTTTCATTCATCCATGCACAAATTCGCATTTTTCTTCCTCTTGTTTTTATATTTGCTCCCTCTGTCCAGTTGCTTGCTTCCATCCATGAAGGATTTGAGTGGCAGGCAGGTTTGCAATAACAAAAAGCTTGATATGTTGAGACACTTCTTATCAGATGGAGCATAGCGCAGACCTCAGTCATCCATGTGAACTTCAGGAGTGTGAAGTGTGTGAAATGTGTTTGAGTGAGTGAGATTGTCACTATGGAAAGATGGCGAAAAGATCTGTGTTTGTTTCATTGTATACTGTCAGTTTTACATTTTTAAACAGTCACGCACATCTATAGAAATGTATGAAAATACCAATCGAATTTAGCTAGTTGAAAATGCTCGCACACACACACACACACACACACACACACACACACACACACACTATCCTTGTAGAGTTCATTGTCTGTCATTCTATCTCGACAGGCAGCCTACATACCCAAAGAAGGGGGAAAGAGCAAAAATGACGGTAAGCCATTAGACATTAACACCGAGTGAGTGTGGAATTTGTGATGACTTGACACTGTCAAATTAAATCTGAAGTACTACGTATGTATAAAGGGGTTGGAGGCGCCACCTAGAGGCACGGGGTGGAATACAACCTTTTCTTTTTCAAATTTAGTATAAGTTATAAGTATGACTGCCGTCAAGCTGACGTTAAATGGAGAGATGTGACAAAAGGGCATTTCTCTTCACTGTACATTACTTACAGCAGGGTGAATTATTTATTCTGCTCGAAAGCCTTGTTTGGAGTTACTGTCCAAGGCCTCGCTTGTTCATTAACATCGGATTGTCCTCAAGGTCGTATTCGTTCGCTTGTTGTGTAGCATTATAAATGGACACATTTTGACATTTTATATCATTTTTATGCCTTTGTTAACCCTTCCAGTCGATAAACCGTTACGGTAATCGACTGGACGGAATTACATTTGAATCTCACATTTCAATGTTTTTTTTTAATATTTGGGATTATTAATAATAACTGAAAAAAACTGTTGTGACGTCCAGTATGAATCCTAAAACTAAAAATAAGTAAATAAATAAATAAAGCATCAAAACTGGAAGCAAAATGTAAAGTATAGTAGTATTCACACCTGCGATTATTAGATTTTAGTTTAATCCAAGTTTTAAACTAATATTAATTAGTTATGTAATTAGATTAGTTTGGTAACTATTAGTTGTAGTAATTAGTTTTGTAATTAGATATTACAAATGGTAAATTTTACTGTTCCTATTGTAATGTGTGCTGCGGCTGTGCTTTTTTGTGTTGTTTACAAAGAACCCAAAATAGATTAATTAGTTGGTTAATTAGCATAGCAACTCACACAATCACAGTCCAGTGATGCGGAATCATCTTTACGTGTGGGACTTTGCACTTTTGCAGGTAAAGATAGATAGGAGATGGCCATAAATGTGGTTTTGTGGCAGGCGTTGGAAAGATCAGTGATGAGTAGATCACGTGATGGCGGTCCCGGGCCGGGCTGGAGGTCAGGTGTCTGGCGCCACTCTGCCTGGGGTCAGGCTTTTCCCTGGCCGTCTGTGGGTCAGAGGAATGATGGGAATGATGCACGGATAAAGCTGGATGAGAAGGAACGGCACAAGTGCGGCATAGTCGGTCTTTGTGTGCACCTTTGGAAAGTGAAATCCCCGTATAACACATTTGATGTACCGTATTTACTCGATTTTTTTTACTCGGCTTTTTCCTTAAAATTTCGGGCTGAAAGTGTGGGGCTCGACTCATACGCGCGGTCTACGAAATAGAAAATATTTTACTCAGAACAGTGCGCAGATATTTCACCCTCTCTCACGAAAATAAACAGCAGAGACAGAAGCGCGGTAATTAAATTAACATTTATGACGCGAACGAAATAAATCTCTCAGAAATCGGCACAAATGAGTATCACTCTGCTCGTAGCTTGTCTCGTGCTGGCTGCTCCGCTAGAGAGAGAGAGAGAGAGAGAGAGAGAGAGAGAGAGAGAGAGAGAGAGAGAGAGAGACCTAGCTTTTACAGGCTTACACTTTTCGTTTCGCAATTAAAGAGAGTATTCAACAAATGCTCTGTATAGGATATCCCTAAAATGGGAAAAAACCGCACTTCATAATTTCCCACCTTCAAGTGCTCACAGTGAGTCAAGCCCTCGCGGCACTGGATCAAATTACGTGACTCCCGTCCGACCAATCAGCGCGCTCGCCGCTGTGTGCCGACTCTCTCAAGAGATCGAGATCCGCCGGAGAAGCGCTGAAACCGAGAGCGAGTTCAAAGTGACAAGGTCTCCGGCGTGTCGAGCGGCAGCATCTACGGCGATATGAAACAATACGAGCCACAGCACGCGCGGAAAAAAGACGAAGAGACGAGTTAAGCGCGCGCTTCGATTGGACGAGGAGCTGCCATTGGATCACCACACGCTGGCACGTGTAATGTCGTGCACTTGATAATCTACGATCGCCGGCCGCGGTGGCGCGCACACAGCTTGGAAGTCTACGAAACTTTCCCCGGTACTTTCTGTGTACATGAGAATTGATTTGGAATCCGATTGGGTGGATCGTAGGATTTGAGTCGTCGCGTCTCCTGTGTTTTTTTCCCCCTGGATTCTAGCAGCAATAAAATAAACTGCGGCGACCGAAAGATTGTGATTGTGCCTCGATCTTTTTTTCCCTCACTACTTTGTTGATATTTCTGCCGGTGTGTTTCCTGGAGCCATGCGGAGGATTTCGCTGGATTTGCCGCAGGTGTTTCGCTCCTGAAGGACAACACGGGATTGTTACTTTGACCCACGATATCACCAGGTTCATTCATATTCAGTTCATATTCAGCAGCTTCGCCAAAACCCGCAAGACGCCACTGGAATTATTACAACCATGAACTTTGTTCTCTATTCGATACAATTTTTGATCACGGCTCTCCTTCACTTGTCCGCTTTAAAGGTACGTGCCGTTTGACTGGTTTTGTGTTCGATTCCGAGGGAAATGCGTAGATATTTACGGGTAACTCAAGGTCACACGGCGAGCGCGACGACACATTAAACGCAATTTTAACGTTTGACGTTCGAATTAACCGGTTGCCATTTTTATTCTTTGCCTGGTGCGAAATCGCGATCTGTTTGTGGTGGTCGTCACGAATTCAAGACAATGGCTTCAAATTGTGTCCAGGCTAAAGTTTGGAGTTGTGCGAATATTTGTAATATATAGACAACAGCTCGACCTGTTGCTGTGATTTAAAAGTAGTGATATTTCAGCGAGCTTGACTTTTTTTCTCTCTCGAAATTTCCAGTCGAAACGGCGTTTTGAACGGGATTCTGTGTTATAAAATGTGAAATGCAGCGCAGTGAAGCGTTCGCCGGGCAGTTCGTAGTTTTTTAGTCTTTGCGACCGAACTCGGTGAAGTGTCGTCATCCAGCCGGTTTGAGGAGCCACATCGCCGATCTTCGCAAACATTCCGACTGTTTCTTTGTCTACTGGCGAATTAATTCATTTCCTTCAGTCGAAATGAAGCGGCGTTTTTTTTTTTTTTGCGGTGGCAATGAAACACGAGGCTGTGGTCATATTTGCGATTTCGTCTGCGTTTTCCGGGTTTTGAGGAGGAGGAAAAAAACTGACAGGTTGAAAAGAAGCAGATAGTTTGTGAGAAAAGCCGGTGAGATTCTCACGCAACACGGAGCGCGGTTGCACCAGTCAGTCTTTACCCCGCCTGCAGTAACGCCGTCGGCCAGCAACCGATCGCACGCGCTTTACCGCGTCTCCCGCGAGACTAATCTGAGGGCGGGAAAAGAAGAGTCTTAACATTTTCCTCCAAATGTAAAATTATGCCATTCGTTTTGGTCATCATATGATTCACTTTCTTTTCCAACTAATGAAATTCACCAGTTAACATCCATCACTTTTTTTTAACTGTCAAAGATATGGGTCGTAATTTGCTCTTGTGGTGAAAAAACCTACCGTAAGTAACTCCATCACTTTTTTAACTATCAAAGATATGGGTCACGGTGCTGTGGTGCTGTGTTTGCATTTCAGGGAGCATTATTGTATAGGGATTCAAACAACACTTCAATTCCAACTCTATTTTTAACGGAATTTTCTCAGTTATTGTATTGCGTCATTCAGTTGTTCGTTCGTTATTGCATATTTGAACATATCTTTAGGAATTAGTTGTACATGCCAAAATCATACAAAGCTGCAATTTCTGTCAAGGACGCTGTCTTTAAGACGCTTTTCTCATCCTACTTGTTAAAGAAGTCCTAAAAAATACCTTATAGCACTATTTATAATGCTATACTATTAACACTCTAATAGTACTAGCGGCTTTTGAGTTGGTCTGGTACTGAGAAAAGCGCTCTATAAACAAACTTGTACTATTTACAAAAGAAGTTGAATTTTTTTGAATGTGAGAAGGATCTGAATAGAGCAAATGTGTGAGTGTGTGTTTTATAATACGTATTTCCTATCCTTGTAGAGTTCATTGTCTGTCATTCTATCTCGACAGGCAGCCTACATACCCAAAGAAGGGGGAAAGAGCAAAAATGACGGTAAGCCATTAGACATTAACACCGAGTGAGTGTGGAATTTGTGATGACTTGACACTGTCAAATTAAATCTGAAGTACTACGTATGTATAAAGGGGTTGGAGGCGCCACCTAGAGGCACGGGGTGGAATACAACCTTTTCTTTTTCAAATTTAGTATAAGTTATAAGTATGACTGCCGTCAAGCTGACGTTAAATGGAGAGATGTGACAAAAGGGCATTTCTCTTCACTGTACATTACTTACAGCAGGGTGAATTATTTATTCTGCTCGAAAGCCTTGTTTGGAGTTACTGTCCAAGGCCTCGCTTGTTCATTAACATCGGATTGTCCTCAAGGTCGTATTCGTTCGCTTGTTGTGTAGCATTATAAATGGACACATTTTGACATTTTATATCATTTTTATGCCTTTGTTAACCCTTCCAGTCGATAAACCGTTACGGTAATCGACTGGACGGAATTACATTTGAATCTCACATTTCAATGTTTTTTTTAATATTTGGGATTATTAATAATAACTGAAAAAAACTGTTGTGACGTCCAGTATGAATCCTAAAAACTAAAAATAAGTAAATAAATAAATAAAGCATCAAAACTGGAAGCAAAATGTAAAGTATAGTAGTATTCACACCTGCGATTATTAGATTTTAGTTTAATCCAAGTTTTAAACTAATATTAATTAGTTATGTAATTAGATTAGTTTGGTAACTATTAGTTGTAGTAATTAGTTTTGTAATTAGATATTACAAATGGTAAATTTTACTGTTCCTATTTGTAATGTGTGCTGCGGCTGTGCTTTTTTGTGTTGTTTACAAAGAACCCAAAATAGATTAATTAGTTGGTTAATTAGCATAGCAACTCACACAATCACAGTCCAGTGATGCGGAATCATCTTTACGTGTGGGACTTTGCACTTTTGCAGGTAAAGATAGATAGGAGATGGCCATAAATGTGGTTTTGTGGCAGGCGTTGGAAAGATCAGTGATGAGTAGATCACGTGATGGCGGTCCCGGGCCGGGCTGGAGGTCAGGTGTCTGGCGCCACTCTGCCTGGGGTCAGGCTTTTCCCTGGCCGTCTGTGGGTCAGAGGAATGATGGGAATGATGCACGGATAAAGCTGGATGAGAAGGAACGGCACAAGTGCGGCATAGTCGGTCTTTGTGTGCACCTTTGGAAAGTGAAATCCCCGTATAACACATTTGATGTACCGTATTTACTCGATTTTTTTTACTCGGCTTTTTCCTTAAAATTTCGGGCTGAAAGTGTGGGGCTCGACTCATACGCGCGGTCTAGCGAAATAGAAAATATTTTACTCAGAACAGTGCGCAGATATTTCACCCTCTCTCACGAAAATAAACAGCAGAGACAGAAGCGCGGTAATTAAATTAACATTTATGACGCGAACGAAATAAATCTCTCAGAAATCGGCACAAATGAGTATCACTCTGCTCGTAGCTTGTCTCGTGCTGGCTGCTCCGCTCACACACACACACACACACACACACACACACACACACACACACACACAGCAGAGTCACACACACTTTCGTCTCAGCTCTCATATAAGAGCGGCTCTTCTGACTCCTGTGTCTCTATTTGGCGTGATGCTTCACAAATAAACCAGTCACACGATGGATTTCGAACGTAGTATTTATTCCCAAACCAAGAGTTAGCATTAGCCGTCGTTTCTTTCCCCTTAAAGGGGCAGAGCACTTTTCCCACAATTCTTTAAAATTATAATGCAGCCATACCAATGACAATTTAAACCTTAAACATAAATTAACAATAACTTAAATAGATTAACACCAACATAAACAAACAGGGTTACTTGATTTTTAGGTTTCCTTTACCACCAAGGATGTCTGAATAGTTTTTTTTATTTCTAACGGATTAAAGAGCCTCTGAACAGGTGTTATATCATTATTTCCCAGCGTCGCTTTAGTGTCTCCGTGAGCCGCAAATAACCAGAATTGACTTTATATGAAACCCAAAATTGGGTTTCTACTCATTTCTATTTTTTCACTTTTCTCCCATTTCTTTCCCCCGACTTATAAGGGGGTCTAAACAGAATACCACAATCTCACAGCTGAAGTGGGGGGGTCGACTTATAAACGGATCGACTTATAAGCGAGTAAATGCAGTAATTTATATATTTTTCGGACTAAAAGGCACACTTTAAAGCTTTTTTTTGTTTTAATTCAGGAAGAAAAGTAATATAATGTAAAATGTAATAAAAAGAATAATACTTTTTAAGAAACAATTGTTGTCCAGTGGACCTTATAGTCCTAAATACATTTCTTCTTTAATTTCCAAAATATTGTATTTTTTGTTTTGTTTTATAGATATACTTATTTGTTCAGTATTTAAAACTTAGTTTTTTTTTTGTTTTGAGAGTAAATGAACTATAATAAATTACTGTAAAATATTTTCTGGAGTTAAAAAAGGCATAATTTTTTTAATAATGTGGTTTTGATACTGTATGTTTTATTTTATTACTTTACATCAATATTAATATAAATCATTAATAGATGTATAATATAAAATATTATTATTATTAAAATAATTTAAACTATGTAATTTTAACTCATTAAGTGCATAATCAACAAACACAAGAAAGTCAAATGATAAATTGGCACTCAAGCCTGTGACTGGAGTGGCTAAACACCATTTACTCTAATATAAACCGTGGTAAAGTGCCAACGAGAGGATATGGACAAGAGCAGGGGAGCTGATGCTCGGGGTTGCTCTCCGCAGTGATCCTCTTCATGGACGTGTACAAGAAGAGCGCGTGT
Source organism: Paedocypris micromegethes (assembly GCA_028031935.1). Classification (NCBI taxonomy): domain Eukaryota; kingdom Metazoa; phylum Chordata; class Actinopteri; order Cypriniformes; genus Paedocypris; species Paedocypris micromegethes. The sequence continues at coordinate 8,880,746 of CM051507.1, read as the reverse complement.
AAAACACGTGAGGTGTTGGTGGACATCATCCAGGAGTATCCCGACCAGATCGAGCACACCTACATCCCGTCCTGCGTGGTCCTGATGCGCTGCGCGGGATGCTGCAACGACGAGGCGCTGGAGTGCGTCCCAACGGAGACGCGTAATGTCACCATGGAGGTGAGGAGCCTACAGACAATGGAGATGAAACCCGTGACCTTTGCTGTTCAGATGCTGTAAGTGTCTGGCGTGTGTTTGCCTAGGTGCTGAGAGTCAAACAGCGTGTGTCGCAGCACAATTACCAGCTGAGCTTCACAGAACACACCAAGTGCCAATGCAGGTAGGCTTTTCTGGGACAATAAAGCGTTAAGATTCATAGTGCCGTTTATAATACAGTAAATTACTGCATAATTTGGATTTAAGGTGCGCTTAAAATAAAAAAATAAAAATTACAATTAATTTCATAATCTAGGATATATTTTGATCTATAATGCGCCTTGGATTTTGAAGCCAGCTTAATTACCACCTACTATGTTTTCTCAATTTTGTAATAATTAGCCATTTTAATGGTACAATCAATCTTTAAACAATTTTTTAGGATTTGCAGTGTAGTCTAAATATTATGGTAATATGTGCGCAGTTAATGAGAAAAGATTAGGAACTAGATGTTTATTACAACTGCGCCTTATAATCCAGTGCACCTCATAGCCCAGACATTACAGTAATGTGTGTGTTGTATATAAGGAAAAAATTGGGAAATAGACGTTTGTTAGAAAGTGTGCCTCATAATCAGGAAAATATGGCATTCGATGTGTACAAGCATGTACAATTTAAGCAATTTATTCCTTGTGTATTTTTGTAGAGAAAAGTTGAAACGGGAAAAAAAAAGTACAATTATGGTACAAACATATATTTTTTGTTTATTTTTTATTTTGTTTTTTTTTATAGGCCAAAGTTGGAAGTCAAAGCAAAAAAAGAAAAGTAAGTTGATTTTTTTTTTCTCCGTACCAAAAACGAATTCTTTCATTCCAAAACATTCACGCTTTAGTTATTCACTTTGAGTTGTAGGATTTGATTTGAGATAATCGTAAGACTTTACCTCAAACTGACGCAAACTGTCAATCTATCCGCGGTGTTCTGTTTGCTCGCTCGACCTGAAACGTCACTTTAGTAGATGTGTGACGGACGCTTTTAGATCCAGCCAGACGCACAAAATACTGGAAAATATTAACATGGTTTTATTTTATAATATACGGCTCTCAAGACAAGAGCAATAAATACACCCAATAAGGTGAAAATATCGAATTGAAAAACAAATTTGAATCAAAATGGAAAGATCATTAATTTAACATCCTCGTCTCACAACCTGTTTTTTTCACTAGTTGTATTGCAAACCTTTTTTTGTCAGATACCGTATATTTGAAAATTGAATACAAAAAATATCGTATAAGGCAGGGGTGGCCAATGCGTCGATCGCAAAGGCATTGTGAGCAGATCGCATGACATCGCAAAACGATCGCAGAAAATGGCGAGAAAAAAAAGTTTAAAAACTCTAGCACGCGTGCACGAGAGGGGCTTGAACAATAGGTTGAAAGGACGGAACATGTAAAAAGCGATCCAACATTTACACGGTTCTGCCGAACTCTAATTTCCAATGAGCTCCTCTGTCAGCTGTGTGTGTGTGTGTGTGTGTGTGTGCGCATCGGGGCGGAGCTCCATCACTGTGTGGCAGCAGCGGTCACGTGAGCTTATTACTTTCACTTTCACGAGTCTCGCGCTTGTCAAGTTTAAAACAACATACAATTAACAGAGAGAATGAGTGAGGAAACACAACGGTCAAGTAAGTCTGCTATCAACTCGGACATTTTAGTACCTGAAAAAGGATTTTAATCTTTTATTATATTATTAGATATTTTTATCACTTATTATTCAAGTGTGTGTGTTTACTCTGCGGTTTAAAACACTGAACAAACCATATACAGCAAACATCTACAGTTGAGGAATCTACAGTTTTACAACTTAATAATTTGTGTTTTTATAGCCGGTAGATTTGAAAAGTAGATCGCGAACCGAAAAAGTGTGGGCACCCCTGGTATAAGGTAATTGTGTGTATTTTGTGACTTTGTGAATCTTAAAGATTTTATTGAATCTGTTAAACTTGATATACATTGTTTTTCCTTTACGAAAGAATTATTTATAATTTTACATAAAAGATTATTTATATACTAAAAGTACATGTTGCAATCCCAATTTACATATTATTCTGAACATATATTCCTGAACATTAAGTGAATCGTACAGTGACATATGTCATCAACAATTAATCAAGTACATGTTACTTTTTTATCATTTGAATAACATTTTCCTTATAAATCTCATCAAATTAATGTGCGCAATGTGGCCTGTGGTACAGTGTTACTGTATGTGATTCTCTTGTTAGATTGATAAAATTGAATTGAACTAAATTGAATACATTTTTATACATGAAATTCTGAGCAGATTATTCCCATTTTTTCTGAATAAGTTCAAAGAACATTTTTGTAAACGGTTGTTTAGCAAATCCACTAAATAGCCAATAAATAGATTTTTTTTCTAAGTTTGGGCAAGATGAGCAAGGGATCTGATTAACTCTTACACCCAACTACAAATAATACATACATACATAAAAAATATAACCACGTTGCATGTTGTTGTTGTTGCTATATGATAAACACATGCGCAGACCCAACAGGACCGCCCGCGTCACGAGAACCCGATGATGTGTGTCTGTGTGGTCAGAGCCGCCGTGAAGCTTGCGTAATAGCCTGCCTATCTCCTTACTGCTCTGACCTGCTGATAACGGTATTTATAGGATTTGTTTGGTTTGTGCGTTCGCGGCGTTCCGTTCATCCGCTGCTCGACCGGCAGCTGCGGGACGGAGGTCGCGGAAAGACCACCCATCGATTCCCACCGCGCAGTTGCTCACGACTGACCCCTGCTTAAGTCCCCGCACTAATCTTAGCCACAAGTCGTGGCCGTTAACCCACATTTATTTTTAGGCTTTTAAACAGTAGGTGACCCCGGGTTCAGGTTATTGTTGATTATGAACAACAGCGGCACACGCGTCATTTCCGCGTGACCTGACGGCGAGAGACTTAGAGATGAACGAATCACGAGATTTCACCATATTTAACAGGGCGTCAGATTACAACAAGACGTTACATTCGTGTCATGGTCGTAGGTGATCAAAAAGCAGTTTTTACGCTTTTAAATACCTTTAACACTCTCTGAAACTAAAATTGCAGCCGTGTGATAATTAGCTTAGAGATTGTAACGTTTATCGTAATTTTCTTTTATGATTCCAACTGGTGACCCGTCTTATAAGCGTGGTCTACAGACATTTCACCCTTTCTCGCAAAAATAAACAGCAGAGACATGTACACGGTAATTAAATGATCGTTTATGATGTGAATTAAATAAATCTTTCAAAAACGAGCAATTGTGGTTTGCGTTTGGAGAAGGAATGAAGGAAAAACTACAAAATGCTTCTTCTGAAGAAGACTCTGAAGAAATTGCATAGTGTGCTAGCACCTTACGAAGACATGTCTGTTTTTCTCCCCCTAATTTGAAATAGAAATATATGAAACCCAAAATTAGGTTTCCACTCATTTCAAAATTTTTCCACTTTTTTCTCGTTTTCTGCTTTTTTTTTTTCTTTTCTTTTTTTTCTTTTTTTTTTTCAGAAAAACTGAAATTTAAAGTTAATATTTATTAAAACTTAAAGTCTTAAAGCTTTAGTTTAATGCCACGAAATCAGCATAATCTGATTAGATTTCTTGTGGAACTTCATCTTTTTCTACCAGGAATATGAGAAAAATAGTTACTCATTTTATCCAAACTCATTTTTATGAGAAATTATAAACTCATTACATTACATTACTCATTTTGTCAATTTAAAACCGAAATGGTTTAAACGATCATTCCCTCTTTGCTGTAATGAGAGCAGGAGAAACCACATTAAAATGCATTAAAAAGCGAAATAATTATTATAAATTATTATTATATATCAATAATGATCATTGATGAACATTATTGATATATACATTACATTATTATTATTACAAATAGTTATTATTATACATTCCAATAATACATTATCTTAATTCATTATTGATAAAATATTCATATGTGAATGATAGTGAATTGTTCGTAAGCATGTGTAGCTTTTAGTGTGACGTTATTTAATGTCTTTAATGGGAATTAGGCATTTTTTTTTCTTGCTTTGCGCGGAGAAGCCCACCAGTGTCTATTCCACCTCAGACCTCTAATGCTGGAGAAGCGATGGATCGGGTCAGCTGAGCGTCTGAATCAAATCCGCGCGGCACGTCCGCTCTCTCCTGTTACTCTGCACGTAGGCAAAGCTTCGCCCGCCGTGTGTGCGCGCGCGTGTGTGACTCAGGGTTCTGATTCATCAGCTCAAGTTCAGCTGCATGTACGCTAAGCTCCTCACACACACACACACACACACACACACACTCAATGTCATCCTCGGCTAATTCGATGACAGTGTGTCATGGTTCCTCACGAGGACAGTAGAATTAGCGGCAATTAGACGCATCACAACAGTGAACGCTCTGCGAAACACACATGACAGGTGCTTTCCCATGCATCACTTGTCATCACGCGTAATATATGCTTCATGTAGTTCATGGTTTATCATAAATGTGGTCATTTTTTCGGATTTGTTTTTCAGTTGGTCTGAGCAGATGTTGTGGGTTAAACTGGGTTTCTGTGGTGGTTGACACACTGAGGAGGTTTTGCTCAGTGACCTGCGTAGAACCTTCAACATTAAATTCCTCAAAAAACCCATATTTGCATTAGGGCTGGGCGGTAAACTGGTCTTGAGTTGTGCCACAATATGGATTTTGCAATACTTTTCTTTTTTTTTTATCAAAGTCATTTCTAAACGTCACATTCACAGACACACAGACAAAGGGAAAGAAAGAGAGAAGGAAAGCGTGACAACGTTTACAAACAAAAAGCAGAAAAATTGCTGCTCGCTGTCTCTCTCTCTCTCTCTCTCTCTCTCTCTCTCTCTCTCCCTCGCTCGCTCTCTCTCGCTCTCTCTATCATTTTTCAAAATAAACACCTGAGCTGCTTTTAAAAGATATACTGTATTAAAAATGGCATATGCCTATCCAGGTTACCCCCTGCCTGTGTATTTTCTTACTTTAAATAAAGTTAGAATACACATTTTGTGTACAAATAATGTAATTAACGTCTATTAAAATGTAATGCCACCACATACTGTGAAATAATACTGATACCGTCTGGACGCTAGAAAATACCTTGATATGAATGTTCACTGATACCCCCCCC
>CM051507.1:8767966-8875394 GCA_028031935.1 Paedocypris micromegethes | reverse complement strand
CCCCCCCCCCCCCTAATGTGAATGAATTGTATAGCATATTGTAGGACTACAGTAGTTCTAGAATGAACAGCGACAGTGTCTGAGCCTCAAAAGTTGAAAAAACGTACTCAGTGAATCAAACGAATCACGACTCTAATGAATCTTCTCCATCATCGTCTGCTACGTTTTCGTGACTCACTCGCCACTTTCACTCTTCCGCTTCAGTTTGAGCTGTTTTCTGCTGTTGAATGCGCTGGATTCCATCTCTGTTCTGAACTTTTCTGCTCTTTTTCTTGGATGCTCCTCTGTTTGGATGTCATAGTCATTTCTACTGATGTAGATCCTTTTTATTTTTTCTGAAATTAATGGGTGCAATTTTTTAGAATGATGTGAAATACGATTCGGGAGTTTGTTTCCTCATTTTCTGTCATTTAAATCACTTTGTTGCGTTGTCAAAATGAGACTTTCAACCAAAGTTCTATTAAGTGTTTGTTTTTTTGCTTTTATTGTTGACTTTGCAACATAAATTCAAACAAAAACATACAAAAAACAGAGACGTTTCATTCATTCAGTTTTTTTTTCCACTGTCTTTAGGACATCAACACAAACAACAAACATTGAAACAGAAATATAAAATGGTTAGTTTATTATACAATATTGTGGGGGTTTTTTTTCTCTCCAGATTTCATACATACATACGCCCAAATGACAAACACAAAAACAAAACCTTTTTTATATTTTTCTATGCCTTTCTTTTTTGTATGAACTTTATACCTAATCCTAAACGGCGCACGAACCAACAAGGCTTTAGGAAAGGGTGAGGTGTCATTGTTGCTGTTGTCTGTGCTTCACTAACATCTCGGCGTGGTCTTGTGATGGTGTCTCCTTCACTTCTGCTTCCCTTGCAGTCACTGTCAGCCTTGCTCAGAGAGAAGAAGGCGTTTGTATGTGCAGGACCCCGTCACCTGTACATGCGCCTGCAAATTCACACACACGCAATGCCAGTCCCGGCAGCTTGAATTAAACGAGAGAACGTGCAGGTTTGTGTGGGAGCTGCTGACGCCTGCATGTGTGTGCGTGTGTGCGGTCTTGCGTACCTGTGCTAGCCGACATGCGGCACGTCCTCTTGTGCTCGTCTGTCTGTAGTGCTGTGGTGTCTGATTTTGTCATTTCCGACGACACTTTTACGTGACGCTTTTCGACAAACGCCTCCTTGCGACAAAATGACCCCATTTTTGACCTTTCACCCCTGGTGACCCCAGAAAGTGTCTGAAAACAGCCTGACTGCTCTGTTCCTGCAGTTTTACTCTTGTACTTGAACCCAAAGATGTCACATGACAAGGCTCCTGCCAAAATCACGTGAAGTGTAACAAGCATTTCTTTTATTGTGATCCCGCTGTTAGGAGATAGTTTACAATTAACAGTGGCATGATATATATCTATATATCTATATATCTATATTAGTGCTGTCAATATTAATGCGCTAACGCACATGATTAATTTTACGTGCTTAATCGTGTCAATTATTTTTGTCAATTAATTTAATTTTTTTACTTACGGTTTGGCAACGTGCAATGAATAGAACCAATTCAATGAATAGAGAGCTTTTTTTTGGGTGTTTTTTCTTGTAAAAAGTGCGACTCGACCTTGGAGAGTTAAAAAAAAACAAAGACAACAGACATTGCAAATTGAACAAACATTATACTAAATTATTTTACAGTGTTTAAACGAGTGTTTATGTAGTGTTGAGTTTACAATAATTTACATATAACACCTCAATATCCGATATTACAAGCTTCAGTCATTTAATCGTGATTATTTGCAATTAATTTGGTCAGGGAAGTGCAATTAACTAGTAAAAAAAAATGTATCGTTTGACAGCTCTACTTCGCGGTTCGACTATCGCGGATTCACTGTTTCGCATTTTTTTTTCTTTATTACATATATTCGCTGATTCATTTTTTCCCGACTGTATCTCGGCGGAGGATGCTCGCAGTGCCTCGAGACGGACCGCCGCCGGACGCGTCTCACCGCGGAGAAGCGAATTGCGTTGTCGGGCTTGGAACGTATCTACCGCGATAAATGAGGGATTACTGTAATTTAACTAAAATCCAGAGTAATGAAATGCGTCAGCACAAATTCGTCCCGATTTACGCAATATTGTCGCTATGCAAAAGGAGCAAGTTTTTTTCTTACCATTTGCACGCATTGAGTCCAGACATGTGTAAGATAGTTGTATAATCAAAACACTACAAAAACACTAGTCAGTTTCAGAGATCTTGCTTCCAAAATATAAAATAAGCTTATATTCTCCCAGAATAGCAATTGTTTTTTTGTCTCCCGTAGAGCCCGGAAATCTTGAAATAACGGTGTGCAAATCCCTGAGATTTGCGGAATCATGTGAGAACAGTGACCAAGCGATGTCATCGTTCTTGTGAGATTATGGAAATCTCATGGATTTGTGTGATGTCATTTCAAGATGGCTAAACTATTCATGTGAGATTGTCCGTATATAATTATATACTTATTTATATGTTTTATACTACATTATATACATTTATTACCAACATTTTATCGTTTATAAAAAATGTTTTGTCATGGCACGGATTATATGTATTACACTGAAAATGTGGCTCCGATGACAAAATTTTTGCAAAACGAAACGGTTTTCTGAACTGATTAATTTCATAAGTCCGGGTACCACTGTGTGCATATTTAAATATATAAATAATATAATATATATTAATATGAATATAACTTTTATACATATTTTATTTATATGACAACGTTTTTTCCTAAATTTAGTCGTTTTTTTTTTTTTTTAATTAAAAAAAAAATTAAATTCCGGACACTACTATTTTCAGTAATTTATTAAGTGAGAAGAAAAAACAAATAAATAAACTTGTAAACGCAACTCATTCAAACAGCATTAACTGCATCGGGCCAATCACATTCTAGACTCTGATTCTAGAATTCTGTACTCCCATAGCTGAAACACGTTCAATCTAATTTTCTTTTTATAATATAAAATCGCCAAAAAAATGGGCCGAACAAAACATTGCAAGTTTATCTGAAATCCCACAGCCTAGCAAGATCTAGTCACATCCGAGTAATTACGCTGTGATCTCTCGGCCAGCGAAGCCCGTCTCTAACCATAGCACCGGTCTCTTTTCAGATGTGACAAGCCGAGATGATTGAGGCTGAATGAAGGACGCTTTTCTACAGCACAGCACTTTTAACCCCCGAGGATGCATTCCCTGGACGAACGGAAAACAACCCTGAACGGAAGGCAGGAGAGACCATCCCAATGTGTATACTCAAGATAGTAATATATAGAATATATATATATGTGTTATAAATGACAAGGAGTGTCGCTGCTATCACTGGACTGACTTTGTACAATCAACGAAGACGCTGCTCTGCGTGTGAATGGGATGCTTTTCCCGGCCTGTGATTGGACGCAACATTCCCCAATCGGATGCGGATACAAGACGTGGGATTGCGCGAGCAGGTCTTAAATGACCAACAGTTCATTACTGTCAAGAGACTTTGGAACGTGAGGGTCCAGGAGGGGGATACGGATGCGGAACTGTCTGTCTGTGATGAAGTCTTAGTGCAGAACGCCTCATGTACTGGCCAACATCCAATAGGACTGAAGGGATATTACATGTTGTTATATATATATGGAATTGAAAAAGTCTTCAACTCGATTCGGACATTTTGCCCGGGAACGGAGCCGATCTTCTAACGAAATAACTTGCATTATTTAAGGCTGGTAACATTTTCCAAAGAGAATATTGCACAGGACGTTAGGAACCGTTAATTTTCAAGCTGTTTATGTATATACACACACGTCTAATATCCCTTTGTGTAGGTACACTACATCTAATTTATAAGGTTAGAAATGTTCAGTATTTTGTGTATTTAAGTTGATCTATTTATATACAGTGTTATCGTCAGTATCGTTTTGCTTCATATCTTGTTGATATTGTCACCAATCTAAAACAAACTGTGGACGGCTGTTGGAGGACAACCACTTTACCACATTCCTGAAAGTTCTGAGCAGTCGCTGCTTGAATCCGGACGAAACCAGACGAGCGGTCGGAAAGCTACGATGTTTCTGTGAAAGTGCCAGATTTTAAGATTCTTTTTCTTGTCGTGTACAGTCACATTTCATTATATTTTCACAATAAAATATTTATTGGTGCTGTTTAATATTAACATTTTTAGTATTTTAACTATTAAACATATTTATTTTCAAATGCTATTGTTTTTCTCGTTTTTTTTTTTTTTTTTAAACTGCATTTCCGTTGGAGTGTGCTGCTGCTTTACTGAACTCTGTTCGCATACTTGTGTGTCAATTGTCTAGGAAACATCTGCGGGTTTGGGTTGTTGAAGGAGTTCAGTGTTGTGATAGCTTGTTGTAGAGCAACTGTCTCGTTTTTGATCCTTTCTTCTCAAACAGGCCTTCAAAGGTGTGGAGCCCATACAAAGGTCCCCACAATCTACCATAGGGACACACTTTAGCACTTTGACTGAAATGTCTGTACAGTACACACGTTTCTATTGTAGTGGGGTTCCACATTGGCTTACATACAAAACAATATGTTCCCTCTCCCTCACTCTGACCCCACCCATCAAAATCTCATCATAATTCTCAAACAAACTTCAAAGATGTGGAGCTCAGACAACGATCCCCACAAGTGGCCCAAGGTCGCCACTTTACTATAAAACGTTTGGGTTTTATACATTTGAGGATTTTTTTAATGCATTTGGGGCCCCACTTTAGCCCAAATGTCTGTACACACAAAAACCACTTTCATCCCGTACACACCTAAAATACGTATAACGTTTAGTAGGGATGTACTGAATATTCGGCCACCGAAAATTTTCGGCCGAAAATGGCCCAAAAGTGCATTTTCGGTTTTCGGCCGAAACACTTTTATCACCGAAACAACACGGCCGAAAGTTGATGAGGTAAGCAGAGACCGCGAGAGCTGCGCGCGAGAATTGGCGGCGTAACATCACGAGCTCCTGCGACATTCACTTCGTGACTCTTAATAGAGAACATTCTCTCTCTTCTTACTCCGTTAGAGCAGCAAACTGAAGAGATCAGCTCATCTGATGCGTCTGTAGCGGACGTTATTACTTCTATCGCAGCTCTAAAGCGCCCAAAGTCGCGGTAAATACCACGGTAAAAACTATGAAAAGTCCGCGCTTAGAGTCTGTCAGCGCACGATCCGTAGAAATATGTTCGAATCCTCTGCACTTCATCACGACTGAACTTGATCCTCGTTATAAAGAGCAGTATTTAGATGAGCGAGAAATGGCAACGATGGATACACGGAACTGACGTGAAGACGGAGACGGAGCAGAGCAGAAAACAGACTCGTCTCTCAGCACCAGATGAGGTGTTTGCAACATCGTTGTCTGATAAGTTCAGTGAAATCCTGCAAGAAGTACCTCTAATAACACTAATACGTAGGCTATTTTGTTTTAGGCAACTTTATATCTGAAAGATTGTATATTTCTGCAAGATGTTGATTTTTATCCACTGGCCTTATTTAAATACAGTCTTAAATCTTTCTCAATAGTCAGTCAGATGACAAGCTCAACATCAACCTATTTATACTATTATTAATACCTGCACAGAAAATGTTTTATCCTTTGCACTTGTTCTGAATGCACTTTAAACTTAAATGCAATTTTTAATGGAGGAACTGTTTATTTCACAACATTTCAGCAGGCCAGTAGGTTTTAAATTTTTGAGTTTGAGAAACCATATTGTGGCTCGGTTGAGTTTGTGCCCGGTCAAGTTTGAAGCACGTTAAAGGTTTTTAGTATATCTCAACTTTCCAAGCACATGTATTCAGAAATTGTATTTTATTTTAGGTTTAAATCAAATATTTTGTGAAATCGAATAAATTACAGACTATCACAGCTTCCACCTTCACCCACAGAGGGCGCCGTGCAGACGCTGCTGTCATTCTGATGAATGACAGGAATGAAGAGCAAAATAAGAGCAGACGTAAAACAGGGTCAGAATTTCAGTTAAAGTTCATCGAAGCCTCAGTCAAACTTCAGCAAGTCTGATTTTGAATTATGTCGCTAAGTTTCTATAAGTAAAGGATTTACGTCAACGCGCCAAATATGGTCTTGTTTTGTACAGTAACAAGACTTTAATCTTGGTCTTGGACAATTTGCGGTTCAGTCTAATATTTTCTATTTAGGATATTTTTCTTTTCAAGTTAAAATTTTTATTGAAGATTTTACTTTCATCCATTCAGTAATCCATCCTTTTACTGGTCAAACTACACATTCGCCCGTCCATCAATTTACCAATTTCACCATTTTCCTCCATTGAAAATTTCACTCATCCATTTATATATTCATCAATTAATTAAAAGTCAACCCTCCATCACTCCCCTATACTCCCATACTCATCCACTGATGCCCTCATCACACCATTCACCCATCCACCAATTGACCCAGAATAATATTCACACAAACATAATTCCTAGTATGAACCCAATCACCATGTTCTTCTTTTCATTGCCGGTCCTTCAGCCTGGCATCTAGCAATCATCATAACTAGCCAAACTAGTGAACCGAGCTCTAGTGATGCACTAACTGTGACATCAAGCAGATTTCTGGAGCTTTCTGTTTCTGCTGGTGGATTTCAGTCAAGGTCGGTCCGAGCGCTATCGCTCTTCTTGTCTTATGTTGTGTCTGTGTATTTTCGACATTCCGATAACTCGCAGGATTGTTACTAAGATGCATATAATTTATGAACATGTAAGTTCTGCTTCCCTCTATCCTGTATTATACAGTCTGTTCTTAATTTTAATGTCATCATTCTGTCCCTATAGTTTTAATGTTCATATAGCATGTATGCTATATGAACATTTTTATTGAAAAGAAACATATGTGTTTATTGTTTTACATGAAAACTAGAGGTATAATATTAAAAAAAAAATTTAAATTGTTTATTTTGGATAATTTTGGGTTTGTTCTTTTACAATTTGCTAGAAAAGTTGTAGAAATGTAAAAATGTTGTAGTTGTAAAAAACCTTTCTCTCTTTTTCTCTCTCTCGCTCTTTCTGTCACACACACACACACACATTGTCTCTCTCTCTCTCTCTCTCTCTCTCTCTCTCTCTCTCTCTCTCTCTCTCTTTAATCCAGCCGGTCATTTGGAGTGTCTTAAGGCGTCTCACATGATTTCTGTGAAAATATTTTGTCTGGGCCTCTGGTCCAAGGGAGTCACAACGATAACACGAGCTGCTGCAGATCAAGAGAGAAGATGAGCTGAGTGAGACAGAGAGAGAGAGAGTGAGAGAGAGAGAGAGAGATTGTATTAGAGGGAGAGAGATGGTCTTCCTCTTCTGAAGCCTTAATTGAAGAACAACAGTAGTTTGGCGCAGGGGCAGAAGAGCAACGTGAGCTGCGTCAGCATCAACACCCACTGTTCAATTAGAGCTACTGCACACACAACCACACGTCACACACACACACACACACACACACACACACACACACACACACACACACACACACACACACTGATAGACTAAAAACAGGTGGGAAGTACAGAACAGTCCTCATCTTCACTTGGTGTTTTTTCACGTGGTCTTAAAACTGCTAATAATACCTGTAATAATAACATATCGAATAAGTTAATCTAATTGTAAAGTAAGGCTGCCTTGTCTAGTTGCTTGGAACTGAATCACACCTGGACCTCATAAGACTCAAAATCTCAAGTATTGCACTCCATGTTATCCTAATGCTTTGACTTTTAAAAAGCTACTCCTCTCCTGAGAGGAGCAGTGCCGCTCTTTCGCCACTCAGGAAGGAGACTTCTTCCGGAACCATCGTCAAAATGGCGCGTACAACCAATGCACTGATTGTGTAGTGTTAGAATGCCGGAGACTGACACCAGTGAGCCGGGTTCTCCCCGTTTAGTTTTTTACCTGGCCACAGTGACATATATGCTTGCTCACTGGTCCTAGTCATGTGCTTTGAGACAGTAATAACTGTGAAAAGCGCCCTACAAAGGCACTGAACTTAAACATCGGCTGTGGTGAGACCAAGCACCTGCTCTGTTGAAGGCAGGACGTTCTTTCATGCTGTTTTGTCGTTCAGTGCTTCGGGCCAGGAAACATCACCTGTCGTGGGATGTCGGATCTGACGTGTGGTTGGTGATGGTCTGAATTTCACTACTGCTCTGGAAGTGGTGGTGGATTCTCTTGGCATGTGCACGCTTCACCTGTCTGATGGCTTGAGCAAGCTTGGGTCTTGCTGCTCTTGAGGCTTGAAGCTTTCTGAAGACTCTTGACTTCTTCTGCTCTCCTCTTTGTTTTTGTTTTTTGTTTTTTTGCTTTCTCCTCATGTTCTCTTCTTCTCTCCTCTTTTCTTCAACTCTGACCAGCTTTCCGTGTCACTGCTGAAGAGAAGCAGCCCCAGATCATGATGTTGCCAGCACCATGTTTGACAGTGAGAGTGATGTGCACTTTTGAGTTTCCGCCACACATAGCGTTTTGCATTTTGTCCTTGAAGTTCAATTATATCAAGTTAATTAAATGTTGAATCATCTGATGAACACAGCTTCTTCCACACATTTTAGTCATATTAGTCCAGTGTTAATGTCGCTACACTGGTTACCTGTTAAATATCACATCCAGTTTAAAATTCTCTTAATCACTTATAAAGCACTAAACGGTTTAGCTCCTCTATATCTCAGTGAGCTCATCACTTACTACGAGCCTACACGACTGCTGCGCTCTCAAAACTCCGGCCAGCTTATAATACCGCGAATCTCTAAAATCTACCAGGGAGGAAGATCCTTTTCATACTTAGCACCCAAACTATGGAATGCTCTGCCGAGTCCAATTCGAGACTCAGAATCAGTGAGTCAATTTAAGTCTAGACTGAAGACGCATCTCTTCAACGAAGCATATATTGACCTGTTATAATAATTAAATACAGAAAATATTAATATATCGTATAGAAAGGCTGCCTAGTTAGTGCTCGGAACCGAATTACACCTGCACCTTCAGGAAAAATTGTCAAAATCTATAGTACTTGAATTTTTCTAATTGCCTTGTATTATTTTTTTTTTTTTTCTCCCCTCCTCTCCTGAGCGCCAAGTGTCGTACGACCGGAATCTCCTAGAGCTTCGGAATCATCGGTGGTGCTTCCTCGACCTCTGTGGACCTGATGACGCTGTTGGCTTGGAGCAGTGGAGCCGCCTCTTTCCCCATTGAGGAGGGAAACATCGTTCCAGAATCATCATTAAAAATGACGCGGAACAACCAACGCACTGATTGTGTAGTGTTAGAATGCCGGAGGAGACTGGCACCAGTGAGCCGGGTTCTCCCCAGGGTTTTTCCTCGTTAAAGAGGTTTTTTTTACCTGGCCACTGTTGCGTATGTGCTTGCTCGCTGTCTCTTGTCTTTGTCTTGTCATAACCGCAGCCACTTAGTCAACACCAACAATCCAGACGACAAATGAATAAAAAGCATCATTTCCCTTACATATTTACATGTGCGCTTTGAGACAGTTAAAACTGTGAAAAGCGCCTTACAAATACTCATTATTATTATTATTATTATTATTATTACATTTGCTGGGTCACTCACATGGGTTCAGGAAAACTGGGAACGGGATTTCTTGTGATTTTCTTTTAATAATGACACTGACACACAAACACTCACAAACACACACATACACACACACACACACACGTGTAATTTCACCTCCATCCATTTCTTATGTGTACCATATATATGCTAATAAAAGTACCCCGTGAAAATAAACACCCCCCTGATTTTTCAGGTACAAAATAAGATTCAGTTAGTCGTAGAGCTGCACGATTCTGGATAAAATGAGAATCACGGTTTTTTTGCTCAGAAGAAAGATCATGATTCTTTCTGGATATTTTATTTTTTTAAATATTCAACCCTGAAAATCAGGTTGTCAAACAGCAATATAACACATATTACTAATTGCTTTAATTATAGATATAATGTAATGTAAAAGTAATGCTGAAAAACAAATCAACATTAAACGTAATAAAAACAAACATTCCAAAGTACAGTGTCATGTACAGTTGAGGACAACATTGTTAGCTCTGTTTAACCCTTTTGTAATACTCAAACAATGATTATTTTAGAGGGACTAATAATTTTGTCCTCAACTGTAGATGTTTGCTGTATGTGGTTTGCTGAGTGTAAACACACACACTTCAGAATAAAATCCTTTTTCAGGTAGTAAAATGTCGGAGCTGATATTCTACTGATGTTTTTAATCATTCATTCTTCCTGTTTATTTTTTGTTTTCTTTTTTTTTAACTCGACTGCTGCTCATCTCGCATATACAGTGCGGGTGATTAGCGAGCGTGATCGCAGCTGCGCAAAACCACGGGTGTCCGTCACGTGCGTCCCGCGTCATCACGCCCAGGAGAGGCGCCGCAAAATACGACAGAAATAACGCAAGACAATATTTCATTCATAATATTTAAATGATCGATTGGCTGAGTTTCGCTCAATGCGCGCGTGAGCGGACAACACGAGCTGTTTCTGTCAGAGCACTCGTCCGCTCGCGCGCGTATAGAGCGAAACTCAGCCGATCGATCAGAGAGTTATAATAGGCAGAATCGCATAAATGCTGGATTCAGATCGTGAAAAGGCAGGATCGAGATCGCCATCTTTTAACGATTAATCGTGCAGCTCTAGTTAGTCAGTTTAAATCTAGATTAAAAACACATCTCTTCAACGATGCATGTAAAACTGCAATATCAATTTATTCAATTACTAACATTAACGAATAGGAAGGCTGCACTAGGTAGAAGATTCTTCGTTTTGAACTGGTTTCTGTTTGCTCCGAAGCTTTTGCAGCTGCTGGTGTCGTTTTCATGCGCTAGCCCGTTAGCCTATATCGCAGCGATCTACCGGGTGCAATATGGTGTGTCTGCTAAAATATTAATGATTGTTTTTCGTTTAATCTTTCTTCTGATTCCTTGTTAAGTGTCGCAACGTTTATAATGTTTCTTTATTTCTGTTATTGAGCTAATAAAAACTCTGCCACGTCTGCCACCAGAACCATTATTTAAAGAAATGAGCCCTTACATTTACGTGAATATTTGAAATCGGCAATTATAAGCATCCTGCAAGTTGTTAAGGCCGCTAAAATTGAAAAAAGTGGGTGCTTATATTTGCCTAAATATTATGAATTTTATATAAATATAAATTTTATGGAAATAGTTATTTTTTCATTCTCTTCCACGACTTTGCTTTCTGTCTCTTTCCTAAACTTCATCTTTGTCTTAGTTTCTCTTTTTGTGTGTGCGCCTCTTTCTTTGTGTGTGTCTGTGTCTCTATCTGTCTTTCAGTGTGCCTCTCTTACTTTAGACCCCCCCCCTTCCATTTCTTTCTCTCTCTTTCTTCTTTCTTTCCGAAACGTCTCTACGATGTGTGGATTGATCCCGCATCTCTCAAACGATGAAACGCTAGCTTCCATTACAGAAACCTCACTGAGATGTTAAGGTAACACCGTGTTAGATGTGCACAAACACACTGTCTGTATATACTAAATACTCCAGCTATAAACACATCACTTGTAATGAAGACACTTCACAGCTGCGGCGTCCCGTATCCTACTCGGTTATTACGGTTATGATCACAAAGTGCGTGTTCACCGCAGTACGTTTTCTTAATGGCCACACAGAACGCCACAGATTATTCTCACTGTTCTTTAGAGGTGTAGAGTACTTGAGTAAATGGACCTTGTTCCTTTACCTACGTAAGTATGTTTGTTGCTACTTTGTACTTGTACTGAGTATCAAAAATAAAAGCAGCTTTTACTCTCAACTCCACTACATTTGGGATTGAATATCTGTACTCAAAAGCGCATAATTGTGAGAATTGTTTTTTTTTTATGCATTTGATTGTCTGGATTGTTGGTGTTAAGTAAATGGCTATGATTATCACTATGACTATGACTATGACAAAGAGAAGTGAGCAAGCACATATGCGACAGTGGCCAGGTAAAAAACCTCTCTAACAAGGAAAAAACCCTGTGAAGAACCCGGCTCACTGGTGCCAGTCTCCTCCGGCATTCTAACACTACAAAATCAGTGCGTTGATTGTTTCGCGCCATTTTAATGATGATTCCGGAAGATGTTTCCCTCCTCAGTGGGGAAAGAGGCGGCTCCATTTCTCCACATAAACAGCGTCATCAGGTCTACAGAGGTCCAGGAGACATCATAGACAAGATGAACCTGAAGCTCCTAGGAGATTCCGGTTGTACGGCACTCGGCGCTCTGGAGAGGAGTGAAACACAGAATAAACACAGCTATTAGAAAAACATGAAGTACCATAATTAAAGATTTTGACAGTTTTAGGAGATGCAGGTGTGATTCGATTCCGAGCACTAAACTAGGCAGCCTTTCTATACAATTATATTAACTTATTTTGTAAGTTTTTATAACAGGTCAATATATGCTTCGTTGAAGAGATGCGTCTTCAGTCTAGACTTAAATTTACTATCTCGAGAGAGAAAGTCTTGGGCAGAGCATTCCAAAATTTGGGTGCTAAGTATGCAAAGGATCTTCCTCCCTTTTAGATTTTAGAGATTCGTGGTATTATAAGCTGACCGGAGAGCGCAGCAGTCGTGTAGGCTCGTAGTAAGTGATGATATAGAGGAGCTAAACCGTTTAGTGCTTTGTACGTGATTAGGAGAATTTTAAACTGAATGCGATATTTAACAGGTAACCAGTGTAGCGACATTAACACTGGACTAATATGGTTATACTTTTTTGTTATGGTGAGTAATCTAGATGCTGCTTTCTGAACTAACTGAAGTTTATGTATTCAGTCTATCTAAGACAAACTGGCATCCATTTATATTGAGGTACATTTCTTGGGGGAACAAGGCAAAGTCACAATCTGTAGAGAGCTGAAGGTACTAGATGCTGTTTTATCAGCTAAATTACGTTGACGTGAGTTTTTTTTTTTGACGTAGTTTTTGAGTTTGCATACACTTTATTGAATAAACTCATGAATGAAGTGTTTTATTTTTGCCTAAATTCAGTGCGAGTTAATATTTAAGTTTTTTTAAAATGGGATACTTTGCTACTCTGACTCAAGTCTTCTTGGAATTGGTGACTTGTTACCAGTGGCGGTTCTACATTAAATTGCGCCCTGGGCGAGACTCCCTCTTGGCGCCTGCCCTCACCTCTCCTGTCGACCCCACCCTAAAAAATATAAATAATTAAGAGGCTGTAAACAATTACAGCGATTTTTTTAAATATTATTTGAATACTCTGTAATACCGTGTCATACAAATTATTCTGTACTGATGGGCAGCTTCTTACTAAATTTAAATCACTTTAAATTATTGTTTTGGTTAGTGCGGCCGCCGGCTTAGTTTTTTGAGCAACACGAAATGTCTCCGTTTTCAACTTCTCTCACATTATCTCTGCATGACTCTTTCAGTACACACGAAAACGGGCGCCAAAAATGTATGATCGTTAATACGACACACGAAAATGGCCGCACAGATTATTTTATTTTTCTCGGAGCACTCGTGCCGCCCCCCCCCCACGTGACATGAAGAAATGCCGCCCGTTCGCCCATGCCTTAAACCGCCACTGCTCGGTTGTAAAAAATGGAGTAATTTTTACAATACGTATCTGTACTTTTACTCAAGTATGGTTGTCTTGTACTCTTTACACCTCAGCTGTTCTTTCAGGCCTGAGATGTTCATCTGTTGGGAATAAAGACTGGATGACACTGAAATGGTTCTCGAAGCCTAGATTTAGTTATTAGGCTGCACGATGCTGCTGGAGTTTTTCGGGTTCATCTCAGACATATGGCTCAGGATCCGCAGGAATTTGCTTCATAAAATGAAAATGGTCCTGCTGACCTTCAGCCACCCCGCATCAGCTCTAATAACCATCATAAATGCAATATGGTAACCCAGCGCTCGAGCACACACCACAAGTCTCGGAGATCAGCGCAAAACGTTCCCCAGACTACGTGAAATACAGGTTTCTGTGTGAATTACCCCCAGAATCCCTCGTCTTGCTCGTGGCTTCTAAGACTGGGTTCCCACCACTTGCTGAAACCTGTCCGAGATCCCACTGTGAACACACAATCTCTGAGAACAATCACACATTCATTCCTGCTCTTTTTTTTTTTCAATTATTAAAACTTACTCAAGCCTGAAGGGCTACCGTAGAATCGCTGGGGAGTTCCTGACATACATAACAATAACTCATTGATAAATGAAAGTGATTATGTAAGTGCTAAATCTGCACAAGTGGAAGTTTTCACTACAGAACTGCTCTGAATTCTTTTTCGTTAAGCCTGTTGAGCAAATAATTATTTTTTAGATTGCTATCTAAAGGCAGTTGTGGTCCAAAGGTGAGAGTTGAATCTGCATTGAATCCTTGAGCGAGACACTGACCCCCACATGCTCCCGACAGCTCTGCTTAACACTGCCCACTGCTCAGGCTTTGTGTGGGTCACTTCACTGAGTGGTTAAATGCAGAGCATAATTTCAATAAATTACATAATCAATTGCAATAAGACTCTGAATTCATTTGAATTGCGTTGTTATCACACTTCCTGGTCACAGAGCTCCAAATTACATTCTCACCAGCCAATCAGAATAAGTGTTACGTTAAAATAAGCATTTTTTACGTTTGATATTTTTGTGCACTAAGCTTATTCCATACAGACGCTTCTCTGTCCACAAAGGTGAACTCCTCTGACCATTCATGTTGAAAAGTACAATAAATTCAAATTCGAATTTGAATTGTCAAATCAATACACATTATACATGCAATGAAATGCACATTATACATATTATGCACATTATACAGCATTTAAACGTGGGGGGGGTGCATGCGAGAAAGAGATACAATAAAAAGATAAGAGATTAAAAAACAACAACAAAAACTAAGCAATTAGAAAAACATGAAATACCATTTATTACGATTTTGCCAGTTTTAGGAGGTGCATGTGTGATTTGATTCCGTGCAGCCTTTCTATACGATTATATGAACTTATTCTGTAAGTTATTATAACAGGTCAATATATGCTTCGTTGAAGAGTCTTCAGTCTAGACTTAAATTGAGTCTCGAATTGGACTAGGCAGAGCATTCCATAGTTTGGGTGCTAAGTATGAAAAGGATCTTCCTCCCTGGTAGATTTTAGAGATTGGCGGTATTATAAGCTGGCCGGAGTTTTGAGAGCGCAGCAGTCGTGTAGGCTCGTAGTAAGTGATGAGCTCACTGAGATATAGAGGGGCAAACCGTTTAGTGCTTTATAAGTGATTAAGAGAATTTTAAACTGAATGCGATATTTAACAGGTAACCAGTGTAGCGACATTAACACTGGACAACATGGCTATACTTTTTTGTTCTGGTGAGTAATCTAGCAGCTGCTTTTCTGAACTAACTGAAGTTTATCTTTTAGTTTAGCAGGAGAACCTCCCAGAAGACCATTACAGTAATCTAACCGTGATGTCATAAACGCATGTATCAGTCTTTCTGCATCCGGTCGGGAGAGCATGTGACGCAGCTTTGAGATATTCCTGAGATGAAAGAAGTCGGTTCTGCAGACGTGTGTATCTGACTTTCAAAATAATAATAATAATAATAATAATAATAATAACGAGTATTGTGAAGGCGCTTTTCACAGTTTTAACTGTCTCAAAGCGCACATGTAAATATGTAAGGGAAATGTTGCTTTTTATTCAATTTGTTATCTGGGTTGTTGGTGTTAACTAAGTGGCTGCGGTTATGACAAGACAAAGACCAGCGAGCAAGCACATACGCGACAGTGGCCAATTTAAAAAAACCTCTTTAACGAGGAAAAACCCTGGGGAGAACCCGGCTCACTGGTGCCAGTCTCCTCCGGCATTCTAACACTACACAATCAGTGCGTTGGTTGTTCCGCGTCATTTTTAATGATGATTCTGGAACGATGTTTCCCTCCTCAATGGGGAAAGAGGCGGCTCCACTCTCCAAGCCAACAGCGTCATCAGGTCCACAGAGGTCGAGGAAGCACCACCGATGATTCCGAAGCTCCTAGGAGATTCCGGTCGTACGACACTTGGCGCTCAGGAGAGGAGGGGAGAAAAAAAAAAAAAAAAAAAAAATACAAGGCAATTAGAATAACTTCAAGTACTATAGATTTTTACAATTTTCTGAAGGTGCAGGTGTAATTCGGTTCCGAGCACTAACTAGGCAGCCTTTCTATACGATATATTAATATTTTCTGTAAGTTATTATAACAGGTCAATATATGCTTCATTGAAGAGACTTAAATTGACTCACTGATTCTGAGTCTCGAATTCTCGGATTCTCAAAAGAGAATTTACTATCTAATATGACACCAAAGTTTTTCACTTTTGTTGAGGATGAGAGTTCAAGCCGTTAAAATGAATGCTGTATTCAGTCTTTGGGTTTGAATCAACAAGTAATAATTCGGTTTTGTCTGAGTTCAGCATGAGAAAATTACTTGTCATCCAATCACTAATGTCGCTGAAGCAATCTAGTATATTGGCAAATTTTGAGATTTCATTAGGCCGTGCCGAGATATAAATTTGTGTGTCATCTGCGTAACAGTGAAAGCTATGACCATGCTTTCTGATTATGTCCCATTGAGGAAGCATATAAAGTGAGAATAGGATTGGGCCGAGCACTGAGCCTTGTGGATTCGAACCGGCAACCTCTTGGACACCAGACCAAGTCCCCTACCACTGTCAAAAAATAGTCCTTGCACACCCAGCATTTGGCTATAGATAAAAAGGCACAAGCTTAGGGAATAATCCAATAACCCTGAATTTGTATAATTACACTGCAAAAAATACATTTTTGACAAGCCAAAAAAAAACCCTTAAAATTACACAATAAATCTTGTTTTTTGTCATACAAGATAAGATAACAAGTTTGGAATTAAGAGTGAAAGATTAATTTGCTTGTTTAAATATAAGAGGACTTGCTTGCTTGTGTCTTACCAAGTAAAATTTTCTTTTTCTTAAAAAAAAAAAAAACAATTTTTATTTTCTTATTTTTTCATGTGCATTTTTTGCAGTGTAGATTTCGGGTTTCTCAATTGCTATTGAGTGTGTCTGAACATCTCCATCCTTTTTATGTCAGACCCAAGAAAAAGTCCAGACCAATCCCTGTCGCATGTAAAGTTTATTCTTAGGAACTCGCAACAACGGAAAAAAAGCACAAGTCCTTCCACAAACAACAACGACTAAGCAAAAGAAACCTAAGAGGAGTTCCAACAAAAGCGCTCACCCCAGGAAGCAAATCTTCAAGAATTGTCTCAACCACTCAAACACGGTAATATTCTATCAGCGACCAGGTGAGGGGGGCATCCCTGTGGGAAAGCTCAAAGTGGGAACTGGTGAATCCAAAACGGACCAGACTAGCCTATTCGCATAAACAGTCCACCACTTACAACAGCAATTGCAAAGGATAAGAAATGTGCAGATAATTCATCCGAAACAGCTGACTCAGATGAAGTAAACAAAAGGGCGGGGTCAATGACGACACCGGCCGCTGTACTGATGGCAAGTTGCCAACGGAACAAAACGTCACAAACAACAGCAATCTGATGCCAGCGACATAACTTTCCCAGCTCTTGATTTTGGATCAGCCTCTGTGCGCGTAGGAGTTTGGTTACAGCGGTAAATAACCGCTTGCAAAAATACTCTGGCAGTATGATATACACTGCAAATAATACACGTGAACAAAGGAGAAAATAAAAAACAAAATGAGTAAAAATAAATTAAACCAAGTAAAATGATCTTCCAATGGAGTGAGAAAATTTTACTTGGTAAGACGGCTTGAAACAAGACAAACGATCTTGTTACACGGTACACTGTAAAAAGTGCCAAAGGCGTGTTGTTACTTTGAAAACATTTTTCAAGTTCAAGTTCATTTGTATAGCGCTTTTCTTAGTCTGAGACCAACTGTAACTGACGCCGTTTGGTCCCATCTTTATTTTACTTTTACTTTATTTCATATTTTGTAACCCTCTCCACCGGGTGCACGGACGGAAACACGGCCCATTAAAGATTTTTGGGGAGCTTCCCATCCTCCGCCTGTTATTTTGCGAGACACCCGTGGCCGACGCGTTACACAACGCAAAGACCCTATGTGAAAAAAGTAAAAAAGAGAAATGTCGATTCTTTATATGAGTTTTAAAAATATGGGGATGGGGGGGCAGTTAAAAGGGGAAAAAATAAATATATATATATACACGTTACTACGTTATGTCCTGTGGGGCGTGAAGTGTAGTGCCTCTTCATCTCATGATATTTTTCTACCTGATCTAACTCAAAGCGTTTAATTTTCTGTCTTCCATCAGTTTAATGTAAAATTTGTGCTTCATCCAAATTAAAAGTAAGTCTTTTAGTGTAAAGTAAATACATTTCTTTGAAATAAAGTAAAAATGTGTTTTGGAGCCAGATGGTGATGAGAAGAGAAGACCTTGTTTCTTGGATTGGCCAATGAGAATTGGCCAAAGAGCCAATGAGAAGCTTGCATTTTCTTTACCCATTTTTTAAAACTCTTTTAAACTTCAACATAAATCATAAACACGTTTATCTTATGAGTCATATTTACTGTATTTATGCAAATATAAGCACCCCCCACGATTTTTCATGCACAAAATTAAAAAAATGTTAAAAAAATGTTTTGTTTTGTTTTTTGTTTCTGGCTAAACTACGTACATTTTCTTTTTAAAATACTTATTTTCTTAAACACTTATTTTTTATTTTATTTACCTAACTTGTGACTCGTATCACTTCAATGTTGTTTTACTTAAAAGTAATAAAACAATAATATATTCTAGTGGTCGAAACTGCACCTCCCATCATGCTTTGCTGCTCACTGGTTCCCATGAGCCTTTGTACTAAAAGAGAAAAAACTAAAACTGACTAGAACTACTAAAAAAACTGACTGAGCTGGGTTTATGTTAGACGTAAATATTAGAACAGTCACGTTTTCCTCTGTGTTGTAGACAGAGCGATTTGATTGTGTTTGACTTGTGCTCTTCATTTTGAACTGGTTTCTGTTGCTTTTCCAGCTGCTGGTCTCATTTTCAAGCGCTAGCTTGTTAGCCTTTAGCACGGCGATTTACCGGAGGCGTGCGTTATGGTCTGTATATATTTAGTTTAATCTTACTTCTTCCAGTGTTATATGCTCTCTGTCTCTGTAATAAAAACTCATATGCACGTCTGCCTCCAGAACCATTATTTAAAGAAATGAGCGCTTATATTTACGTGAATATTTGAAATAGGCAATTATAATCACCCCGCAAGTTTTTGAGCCGCTAAATGTGAAGGGGAAAAAACGGGTTCTTATATTCACATAAATACGGTATATAGACTTATTTAAACATACATGTTTGAGCTGGAGACAGACCTGTTCTATGGAAATGGATCAGAAGATCTGCGTCTCCAGCTTCAGTCCATGACTCTCTGGTGTTTTGTTTGACTTGACTTGTTTTTCATCGTGAAGCTTCATAAGTCTGATGCAGTGATGACAGACGTCAGCCTATCAGCCTAACATTCGCCGTTTACTGACCCAGCACTGGGATTTGAAAGGGAGGCTGGTGTTTGCACGCTTCACTTAGCATGGTGACTTTAGCTTAGCACATAACATCCTTTAGGAAAACACAGGTGGGACAACAAAGCCGCCAAATGTAGCATTGTCCTGTCCGTTCAAAGCAGATTGTGCGTACAGGAATGCCGCTCACTTGTCACCTGGATATTCTATCATCTTTGAGGAAGATTAGCTGAGATTTTACTGAATACATAAGCGTCTCAGCAGATTTGGCGAATCAATGGCTAGCTTCCACTTAGCCTAACGGCAGGAAGCCGTGTGTTGAGATAGGACTTAAAGAATGAGTGATACTAAAGGGAGGTAAGTAAGAGCTTTTCTATCACTCCATCAGTCTCCATCACAGGCCAGGGATGTTTCTTTAGCGACAGATGCTAAAGAGATACTAAGCTTGAAATGGAAATCCAGCTCAGGACCACTTGATGTTTTTTGTAGTAATGATGCTAGACATATACATACAAACACACAGACGCGTACAATTATACTCTATTTCATGTACACTACTATTTACTATTCATTTCTTTTAAGATTGTAATAAAATGAAACCAACCGAAACCGCACAGGAAAAAAACGTTACTGGCGTGAACTCAAACCGCAATGATTTAAGAGTCACTGTCACAACCGGGACATGTATTAAAGAAAAAAAACTACTTTTTTTTTTCCGTAGAATTGCTTTTGAAGACAGAATATTGAGTTAGAATATGCAGAAATACACCTCGCAATTTTGAGAAATAAAGTCAGAACTCTGACTTCTTAACTTGCAATTTTGTCCTAAAGAAATTCCTCAAAAATAAAAAACCTCAAAAAGACCAAGTGTGTTTGCACCGTTTGCCATTTAAACACTAAACATCCCTTAACTAACACGCAAAATGTATATTTGCTAAGATTGAAGATTAATTTAACGCACGCATAATTAATGTCTCTCTTGTTGATGATGCTTTTGAAATTTCTTTGTTTTTGGATGATGACTTTTTCCGCTGTGACTGTGTGGAACAGCTGACGAAAAACACTGTGATGCTGTCTTTGATGGATGAAATGTGTTGTTGTTGTTAATAAAATGTGCTGTTTAAAGCTTAATAATACAGAGGAAATGAAGCATTTGGTAAATTGATTTGTGACCTTTCTTACACTGTAAAAAGTGCCAAAGTAATGTAATGTAAAATGTGTGCTTCATCCAAACTAAAAGCAAGTTTTTTATATAGTCTCTCATAACATCAACAATAAGACTTCAATGAACATAATATCTACTCAATTGGTCCATTTAACAGACAAGAAACAACAGAACCTCCCATTGTGGAAATTGTAAGCATGAAAAAATTCAGCTGAGTTTCTACTCACATAACGAGACACATTGATGGTTGTTCACATAATTACCTTATTAAAATATCTATTGTTTCCTTTTAAGACAAATCGCTTCAATTGCTCCTTCTTACAACTGAACCAGATCATGTAAATGTGTTTATGATTTATTTCAAAGTTTAAAAGAGTTTTTAAAAATGCGTACAGAACATGCAAGCTTCTCATTTGCTCATTGGCCAATTTTCATCGGCCAATCCAAGAAACAAGGTCTTCTCTTCTCATCATCATCATCTGGCTCCAAAGCTCATTTTTACTTTATTTTAAAGAAATGAATTTACTTTACGCTAAAACACTTACTTTTAATTTTGATGAAGCACACATTTTACATTAAACTGATGGTTAGAAAATTAAACGCTTTGAGTTAGATCAGGTAGAAAAAAGAATTCAAAGTAACGACACACTTTTGGCACTTTTTACAGTGTAGTTTAAGTTAGATAAAGTATCAAATCTTCTTTAAAGTATCGAGTCGACACCCCTTTGGCACTTTTTACACTGTCCCCCCCCTGCGTTGAGGCGCAGGTTCCGGCTAGCACCTCCTGGTCCGGTGAGAGGCCGGTGTCCAGACTGTGAGCCCGCCAGCCCGGACGGGAGAACAGGCGTAACAGGGGCTCCCCGGTGCCATCGAGTCCAGACTAGATGCCTAGTTTCTGGCTGTGTTCCTCCACAAGAGCGTCACTTGCTGAGTAGACACCTGTGTTTACCAAAGGGATGAGGTCGAGTAGCAGGGCTACGCTCTCCTCCCTCTCCCAAGCTTTACTCTGTTTACGACAGACACTGGGCTTTCTTTGAAGAGTGACGTCTCGCGCCATCTCAACGCAACGCTTCGCACCAGGTGAGAGGTGTTCTCCATCGACCCTGGCGAGAGTCGCCCACGGCACGGGTTGAGAGCCAACAAGTTCCTTGGTTGCCCCGGTGGAGGTGAGTGCTACTACTCTTCGGGCTAGGCCCACCTCTAGATGCTGTGGAAGATCCACTGACTACTTCTAGGCTAGGTGCGCCGGAGGGGTCTTTTCGGTAGGATGCTACCCTGAATGTGGCCTGTTGTATTATAACTGACTGACGTCAAAGTGACCTGACTATGAAAGGGAACGTCTTGGTTACTTGCGTAACCTCTGTTCCAGGGAACAAGACGTCACTTCCCGCAGCCACATTCAGGGTGTACCGCTGGAAGTCTGCGTTTGCCCGACCGGCTTCAATCAGCGAAAGGTAACGTGCATGATGCACGCACCGCCTTTTATACCAGCTGGTACAGGTCAAAGGTGACATGCAAATTCATGCAGCCATGAACTTGACAGTTCACTGGCCGGTTGTAAGAGATTTGAGACACGAATGGCTAGCCATCCGATATCCCATAGTCAGGTAACTGACTGACGTCTCGTTCCCTGACTTATTCAGGGAACAGAGGTTACGCAAGTAACCATAGACGTTTTTCAACCGTTCCGATGAGAAGACGTTAAAAAAAACATGTAATTTGAGATTTCATTAGACTTAAAAACTTAATTTGGTTCAAAGATGTTTTTTGCATTGGGTAAGTAGTGGATAGTTATTCCTTTAAAAGTAAAAATTTTAAGTTGATCTAAAGTAAAATGATTAGCTGTAAAAAGTTGACGCAAACTTTTTACTTTGATCCAACAAGACACTTTTTACAGTACAGAGACCACTCTTTGGTCCTGCTAGCGTTGAACCTCACGAGCTAAAGATTGCTCAGAAGATGCTAAAATTTACCAGCCCGGCTCTGTGGATCGCTTTACAAGAATAATACAAATATTAAGCGTCCTTCCCAGACATTTCTGACGGTTGTTTATTTTTAATCAACTTTCCCAGGGGTGTCTGTCACGGCATCCAATAAACAGTCGTGTTAAGTTGATTTGTGCATTAAAAATAAAATAAAAAAAAAAACTGATTTTCCAACTTTACATTCCATCCCAATGTCGCATGTCTTGGTATGCTGTGCGGTGACGAGGAAAATATGCTCTCAGATATTTAAGAATTTATAATGCAGTCACAGATGTCTTCAAGGAAATTCTGGACCACCATCCGGCGACTGAGGAGGGGGAAACAGTGTGCCATCAACACCGTTTACGGTAGAGAAGGGGGGCTGCTGACCTCAACTCATGAAGTTGTGGATCGGTGGGGGGAGTACTTTGAAGACCTCCTCAATCCCACCAACACGTCTTCCGAGGAGGAAGCAGAGCCTCTGGAATCAGGGATGGATGCTCCTATCTCTGGGGCCGAGGTTGCCGAGGTAGTTAATAAGCTCCGCGGCGGCCGGGCCCGGAGAATGATGAGATCCGCCCAGATCTCCTTAAGGCTCTGGATGGTGTGGGGCTGGCCTGGTTGACACGCCTTTACACCATCGCGTGGTCATCGGTGACAGTGCCTCTGGATTGGCAGACTGGGGTGGTGGTTCCTCTTTACAAGAAGGGGGACCGGAGGGTGTGTTCCAACTACAGGGGGATTGCACTCCTCAACCTCCCTGGGAAAGTCTACTCAGGGGTACTGGAGAGGAGAGTCCGTCTGATTGTTGAGTCTCGGATTGAGGAGGAGCAATGTAGTTTCCGTCCCGGACGTGGAACTACGGACCAGCTCTATACCCTTTTCAGGATCCTGGAGAAAAATTTCAATCAGGTTTTAGGCCTAAACATAGCACAGAAACGGCACTCATTAGAGTTACAAATGATCTCCTACTGGCCTCGGATGAAGGGAACATATCATTATTAGTTCTGCTGGATCTTAGTGCCGCATTTGACACTATAGACCACAATATTTTAATAGATCGCCTAGAAAATGATGTTGGGGTCTCTGGACACGCGTTAGAATGGTTTAAGTCATACCTGTCAGATCGATTCCATTTTGTACATGTAAATGGAGTCTCGTCACCGAGACATATACGGTCAAATACGGAGTCCCACAAGGCTCAGTTTCGGACCAATTTTATTTTCTTTATATATGCTTCCCCTAGGAGACATAATCAGAAGCCATGGACATAGCTTTCATTGCTATGCCGATGATACGCAAATCTATATTTCCACAAGGCCCAATGAAACCGCGCAATTTACTAAAATATTAGATTGCTTCAGTGATATTAGTGACTGGATGATGCAAAACTTCCTGTTGCTTAACCAGGACAAAACCGAATTATTGCTTATTGACTCTAACCAAAAAATAAAGGACCCTGAATATAATCTAAATCTTAATGGACTTAAACTTTCATCTTCATCAACAGTGAAAAACTTAGGTGTTATATTTGATAATAAACTTTCATTTGAAACCCATGTTAACAACGTTTGTAGAACAGAATTTTTCCACCTCAGGAATATTGCAAAGCTGCGTCATATGCTCCCTAGGTCGGATGCAGAAAGACTCATACATGCGTTTATGACCTCGAGGTTAGATTACTGTAATGGTCTTCTTGGAGGTTCTCCTGCCCGACAAATAGATAAACTTCAGTTAGTTCAGAATGCGGCCGCTCGACTACTGACCAGAACTAAAAAGTACGACCATATTAGTCCAGTGCTAATGTTGCTACATTGGTTACCCGTAAAATATAGAATTATATTTGAAATTCTCCTAACAACTTATAAAGCATTAAACGGTCTAGCTCCTCTGTATCTCAGTGAGCTCATCACGTGTTACGAGCCAAGGAGACCTCTGCGCTCTCAAAACTCAGGGCAGCTCGTAATACCAAAAATCTCTAAAACCTTCACAGGGGGAAGATCGTTCGCTTTTCTAGCACCAAAATATTGGAACACTCTGCCTAGCACAATTCGTGAATCAGAATCAGTTAGTCAGTTTAAATCTAGATTAAAAACCCATCTCTTCAATGAGGCATATTCAAAACCTCCACACTGCTCTCTCCCACCTGGACAAGAACAACACTTATGTGAGAATGCTGTTTGTTGATTACAGCTCTGCATTCAACACCATAGTCCCTGCCAAGCTCATCTCCAAGCTCCAGTCTCTGGGCTTAAACACATCATTGTGTAACTGGATCTTGGACTTTTTGACAGGCAGACGTCAGGTGGTCAGAATGGGCAACAACACCTCATCCTCGCTGACCCTCAGCACCGGTGCTCCGCAGGGGTGTGTTCTCAGCCCTCTCCTGTACTCCCTCTACACGCACGACTGTACAGCCACACACAGCTCCAACGTCATCGTGAAATTCGCCGATACAGGAGGCAAAAGAGAGAACACACCCCCCATCACCATCGATGGGACGCCTGTGGAACGGGTCAGCAGCTTCAAATTCCTCGGTGTCCACATCGCTGAGGACCTCACCTGGACTGTCCACACGCAAGCAGTGCTGAAGAAGAAACAGCAGGAAACTTGGAATGAGCCCCTAAATTCTCCGCTCCTTCTACACCTGCACTGTGGAGAGTATCCTGACCGGCTGTATTACTGTCTGGTACTCAAACAACACCAGCAGCAACAACAAAGACCTGCAGAGGATCGTGCGATCGGCCCGGCGTGTTGTATTAGGTGAACTTCCCTCCCTCCAGGGCATCTACTGCGGGCGCAGCAAGAGGAAAGCGCTGAGGATCATCGGTGACACCAGCCACCCGAGTCATGGACTGTTCTCTGTGCTGCCCTCGGGTCGACGCTACTGCAGCATTCCAGCACGCACCAGCCGACTGCAAGATAGCTTTTTCCCCCGGACTGTCAGGCTGCTGAACACAGCTAGTGTATAACAATACACACTGTACTGTTAAACCTTTTAAATTGTTATACTGCTGCACCTTACCTATAATATATAATATATATACATTGGTATCCAAACTTTTCTCATATGCACCTAATTTGCACTATTTTGTATGTTTTGCACAACATCTTTTTTTGCACACAAAGTCGCACACTGCTACTTTGTTACTTAATGTTACTATCTGTAATTTGTTTGTTTTGTACTGTACATTGCACTATTGGAGTTTGTTATTATTATTATTATTATTATTATTATTTGATTTGATTCAAAACTGTAATGGCAAAATATTCAATTACTAACATTAACGAAAAGGAAGGCTGCACTAGGTAGTAGCCCGGAACCGAACCTCACCTGCACCGTAGTATCACTGCTATTTTTTTCTCTTAGAGCCCTTCATAGTGCTAATAGCTTTTGTTTTTGCTCGCTTTACTCCCCTGCTGAGGTCCTGCGTGACCTCAGCACTCCCCTGCTTGAGGTCCTGCGTGAACCTCACCCCGCCTGAGGAGACGAGGCTGCATCACCGGCGTAGGAGACGAGGCCACATACCACATCCCTGCCGGAGGAACGCATCCCTGCCGGTGGAAACGACGCCGGTCTGGCTGCTGAGGTGTGTGGTTACCATCAGGATGGATACACCGTCGCTTGGAGGAGTGTCATTTCACTAGAGCGGCGTCGACGTTGTTCGAACCGTTTTAGCGTCTTTGCGTTGGTCTCGGACTAAGAAAAGCGCTATACAAATGAACTTGAACTAGAACTTGGAGGGCTCATGGGAGTTTGCCCAACCAGTCTACATGGGTTTTGTGGACTTGGACAAGGCATTCGATCGTGTCCTGTGGGTGGTGCTCCAGGAATATGGAGTACCAAAGCCCTTGCTACGGGCTGTCCGGTCTCTGTATGACCGGTGTCAGAGCTTGGTTCGTATTGCCGGTAGGAAGTCATTTCCATTTCCGGTGAGACTTGGGCTCCGCCAAGGCTGCCCTTTGTCACAGATTCTGTTCATAACTTTTATGGACAGAATTTCTAGGCGCAGTCGAGGCGGAGGGGGTATCCGGTTCGGTGACCTCAGGATTGAGTCTCTGCTTTTTGCAGATGACGTGGTCCTGTTGGCTTTTTCGGGACGTGATCTCCAGCTCTCACTGGATCGATTTGCTGCCGAGTGTGAAGCAGCCGGGATGGGAATCAGCACCTCCAAGTCAGAGACCATGGTTCTCGACCGGAAAAGGGTGGAGTGACCCCTGCAGGTTAGAGACGGGGTCCTTCCCCAAGTGGAGGAGTTTAAGTATCTCTGGGTTTTGTTCACGAGTGGGGGGAGGATGGAGCGGGAGATCTAACATACTTGATCTTACTTTAAAGAAGTTTTGATACCTGATCTAACTACACTGTAAAAAGTGCCAAAAGCGAGTCGTTACTTTGAATTCTTTTTTCTACCTGATTTTTTGTCTAACCATCAGTTTAATGTAAAATTTGTGCTTCAGTAAAAGTAAGTCTTTTAGTGTAAAGTAAATACCGTATTTTTCGCCATATAAGACGCACCCAATTTTAAAGGAGGAAAATCTAGAAAAAAAAGAGTCTGAACCAAATAATGTAGTATTTTTTTTTTTACATTTCATATAAACTGTATAAAAGTTAACAGCAGTTTTAGAACACTTGTAGCCAGACATGTACCATGAACAATCAGTAAAGTCAGTAAACAGTGAAATAGCCAGTAACATTGCCACCACATTAGCAAGAATGGCGAGTAACATAGCATCGCCACTCTTCACCGCTCCTCACCTCGCTGACAATGGTAGGATCGACCGAGCAGAGGCGTGATGACGTCAGTGTACCCAGGGCGCACTCACAATAGGGACTCGGATCCGCAACCAGGTACAAAAGCACAGTTCGCTTGTAGTGGGAGTGCAAAGTGTGCCCGGGCGAGGATCAGGGGGCACATTTTTGTGCAAGAAAAAGCAATCGATCTATTAATCAAGTGATTTTGCGAGGCTGTGGAGCGCTACATACCAGACGATTGAAAAATGATAAGCCACAAGCTCACCAGCGCGACAGAATCCACTGCTTCAGTGAAAAGCAGCTCTTCCCGTTCATCTTGAAACCGTTGCACCATAATAATAAATGTTTTGTCCC
This sequence comes from Paedocypris micromegethes, assembly GCA_028031935.1. Classification (NCBI taxonomy): domain Eukaryota; kingdom Metazoa; phylum Chordata; class Actinopteri; order Cypriniformes; genus Paedocypris; species Paedocypris micromegethes. Next base: position 8,847,588 of record CM051507.1, on the reverse strand, counting down.
CATCTATATGCTTAATAACATATACATTCAGACTAATTTGGATTCCAGGAAAACGCACAGATCTGTCTTTATTTCGTTTGCATTTTTACTAATTTTTCCCTCATTATATCAGTGACAAAGCATGATGAAAACCTACGCTCTCTACCAGCAACTACAAGTATTACTTAATACATCGCAACGTAAGCGAACTGAAGCGTGATTGCAAATGGCAGTGTGAGGCGCGCAGGCCAGCGGGAGAGTAGCGATCAGAAGCACGGATCGCCCAGTGTGAGTACACCTCGTAGCCTTTTCTATGGCGGTGATTGCACTCCGCGTATGATTTGCATTATCTTATACGGCGAAAAATACGGTACTTTGAAGTAAAGTAAAAATGTACTTTGGAGCCAGATGGTGATGAGAAGAGAAGACCTTGTTTCTTGGATTGGCCGATGAGAATTGGCCAATGAGAAGCTTGGATGTGCTGTACGCATTTTTTTAAACTCTTTTAACATTTACAATAAATCATAAACACGTATACATATCTTGTTCAGTTGTAAGAAGGAGCAATTGAAGCGATTTGTCTAAAAAAGAAACAATAGATGTTTTAATAAGGTAATTATGTAAATAACCATTAATGTGTCTCCTTATGTGAGTAGAGACTCGTTTAAAAATGGCAGGTGCTGTGTTGCTGTCTGTTTGTTAAATGGACCAACTGAGCAGATTTTTTTGTTCATTGAAGTCTTTTATAAAGCAACTTATTTGACTAAGTTATTATTACACCTCTGTGGTCAAGACACATGGGTTCGGTTCAGATTTAATATTATAATGTTAGATACTCTCATACATATTATTACTATTATTTAAATTCAACCCATTAGTACACAAGGCCCAATCAACGAAAATGTGAGTTGACGTAAATATTATGGTGGCGGTTTCTTTTTTTAACCCTTCCGATGAGAAATAGAAAAATTTAGAAACAATTAAGAAAACGCATCATTCGAGATTTCATTAAACTTAAAAACTTAAATAGATTCAAAGATGTTTTTTTCACTGGTTAAGTAGTGGATAGTTAATTCCTTTCAAAGTAAAGTTTTAAGTTGAACCAAAGTAAACAGATTAGGTGTAATCAGTTGACGCAATTTATTTACTTTGATCCAACGAGACACTTTTTACTATTGTGTACTATTAACCATAAAACATCATGTTGCTCTATCATGTCTATACTTTGCTTGATGAGCGAAATTGTTTCTTAGTATATCAATGCAATTTTATTTGGTATTATGTTAATCCATCAAGTCTTTTTTTTCAGTGTACATATGCATATATATATTTAAATCTTTTATATTTACAAAATGTATAAAAATTCAAAAGTTCACTCAAGTACTTTACACCTCTGATAAAAACCAAGCAGCCACAGAGCAATTTATGAATGTTTTTACATGTTTTGTTTTGTTTTGTTTTTTAATTCGAAATAACACACAAAAATATAACTCAATATGAATATAACTCATAACAAAAATACATTGACGTGACATGCTTTCCCCTCCGGATCGACCAACAACTTTTAGAGTGGTGGACACCATCCCCAAATCCAATTTTGCTAATTCATAAAAATGGAACTGATGTTGCTTTGGGAGTTTGGGCTGAGTTGCTATCCTGTTGTTGTACTGCTTCTCAGCCTAGTGAAGGGGACGAGGGGAGAGCGGCCCTGGGGTCTAGGCCCCCTAATTTCCCGTCATGCTCGGGCCTCGTAAAGTCGTCAGAGCAGCTGCGCCGTTTACAGAGAGAAACAAGCGGATAAAAGTGATAAAACGTGGTGAGTTTCAAAATATCAGTGTAGAAAAACATGTTTACTTTGGCATGACGAGCCTTATATAATGTCCTCCGCTGTGTTGTGTAAGTGCTCCCTGCTGAATTGCTGCTCCTCTTGAAGTCATTAGAAGATTTGCATGATCTCGACCCGCCCTGAGACCCTCAGGAGGACGGCGACGCCCCTCCCCTGGAAGGGTTCATAGGGCCGCCAGAGTAAATCATCGCTTATCGATTGTGAGATTCTGTGGCCAGCGTGTAAACACCATCCGTCACCATTAGCATCCTCTCCGAAAACCCAGACGGGGTTGTGAAAGCCCGGCACGCAGGTGTATGTAAACACACACCAGTCCTGTTTTTCTCAGACCGATACGGTCGGAGAATTATCTCGAAGCCTCGGGGTCAAAGTTGAGCTTGTTAGCATGGCCCAATTAGAGCTTGTCAGCCTCGTAACTACGACGATGAATGTCTTTTCCCCGACACCTATTAAAATAGTGTCAGTGGAACATCTAAGCAGACTATAAATATCAAAATATCCTTTTGTTCTGAGTCACCAAGGTAACCCGTGAAGACATCCGTTATCCGCGAGCCTGCTGAAAGCATCCCACCCTAGTAACATATTCACTCTTATTACATATAGTTATATAATGTATCCTAACCAATAAGTAATGTGTAGTTATTAGGGTTTCGGCCCTGGAAGGTTATTCAGGGTTTCTAAAAGAAAATCAATGATGAGAAATTTCACACAGCTAAAAATGCCGCTCTTGCTTGTCACATTCAATATATTAAAAGTCCAAAAATTAGATGGCCACTGTTTTTCCTGGCCACTGTGACATATATGCTTTCTCACTGGTAATAGTCATAACCATAGCCATTATCTTAACACCAATGAGTAAATTAATAAAATGCAACAATCTTTGTTTTTTTTTACATTTTCACGCATGCACTTTGAGACAGTTTTTACTGATAAATTCAACAACAAAAACGTTGCGTAGAACGATTGCCGCCATTTTCTTACTGTGAGATTTGGAAGTGACTGTATAAATTCCTTGGGCGTAATGGAATTTATACAGGATGCAGGATTCAAAGTATTTGTGGAAATATAAAGTTGTGTTAGGTGGACGATTCATCGACACGTTTCATCACACTTTACCCAGTCGGTTTCGGCTTATTGCCACTTTTCCCTCCAATGGAATATATGGGAACTTTGTTATTTCCAAAGTGTTTCGAACTGAGATCTTACATAATTAATCGATACCCATGAAATACCTCATTTCAATGTTTTGTGACCTCTGCTCTAAAGCTGTATGGTTGTATTGCAATGTTAGTCAATATGTTTCTTATAAAGGCAAGTATATGAAATGCCGATGGTTTGTCAATTTGTGTACCTAAAATAGGGGTGATGAGGAGGAAGTGAACCGGGATGTGTTGTGTTCTGAACTGCTCAAGTTCCTGTCCATGTTACATGACTGTGCATAAGTTCCAGCTCGTTTCCAGCAGGTTCACACACTTCTGCCGGAACTATTTTTAGATATGGAACCTCGTGGAGCGTTTTAACTGGACAGAATCAAGCAGAAACGTTTGCTTTTGGCCACATACCCAAATTGAACACTATTTATCTGGATCATGTTTCTCAGTTCTTCCTCCAACTTCCTGTTAAATCATACAAAACAATTCACAGACGGCCTAACTATGCTGATGACATATTAATCTATTCTGTCGTCAGCACTGGAGCCCCCCAGGGTTATGTTTTTAGCCCTCTGCTCTTCTCTCTTCACATCAGTAATTTCCCAACTTTTTTTTCAAGGACTGACTAAATGTTAGACAATATTTCCAGACTTTACAACTTTTCCAGTTTTTTTCAAGGTGTAATAGATAAATACAAAAAAGTGTAAATTATATTAATTGTAGTTATATGTTCTCTGCAGTTTTAAAAATTACATACACTCACCGGCCACGTTATTAAGAACTTGTTAATGCTAAGCTTTAAATGGCCAATCACATGAAGCAACTGCGGTGCCTGTAGACAAGGTGGAGACAATCTGCTACAGAGTTCAAACCAGCATCAGAATGGAGAAGAAAGACTGATTTAAGCGACTGAAGTGTTGTGATTGTTGTCAGACGGGATGATCTGCAGGACGAGTCTACTGGGATTTACACGGAACCATCTCTAGAGCTTTCAGAGAACGGTCAGAAAGAGTCAAAATTACCAGTGAGCGGCAGTTCTTTGGAGCAAATGTCTTGATTAGTTCAGAGGAGAATGACCAGACTGGTTCCAGCTAATAGAAAGAAACAGTAACTCAAATAACCAACAGTTATTTACTAGAACCAAGAGTTACTACAACCAAGGTGAAGAAGAGCTTCTCTGACACCCAACACTCGAACTTTGAGTAGGATGAGCTGCAGAAGACCCACCGGGCGCCGCTCCTGTCAGATAACAACAGCAAACTGGTGCTCTATTATACACGGACTCAACAAAATCACTGGTTTCTGGAATACTGTCCTCTAATGTTCCACAGTCTCCAGATCTCAGTCCTTTGGGATGTGATGAAACGGGAGATTCTCATCAATGACGTGCAGAAGACAAATCTGCAGCTGCTGTGTGATGATCATGTCAGTATGAACTACAATCTCTGAAGAATTTATACAGAACCTTAGAGTCTGTTACACAAATTCAGATCTGAAGGCAAAAGAGTTTGACCTGATACTAGTGAGGGGATTTAGATAAAACAGATGGTGAGTGTAATAAAAGAGTGTTATATTTTAAACTTGACTGCAAACGTCTAGAGTTTTTCCTTTGGTGATGAGGCGTCTCCCAAACAGCTTGATGTTTTCAGGTGAAACTGATGCGCGTGATGATCATCGCAAATGAGAACTGTTGCGCTCAACACACTCTTGCTTTCGAGTTTGCAATTTGATCATGAAAGACAAAGACCTCTGCCAAATTACTGGCGAGTCCCGTTAAACAAACACTTGGATTGTTCGCAGACTGTAGCCCTCCAGATTAACGCCAGCGGCAATAAATCACAAAGACGCCAGCTTTCAAAAAGAAAAGAAGACCTCCAAAAGAAATCAGCTCTTTTCCAACTGTTTCTAGCTCATTGAAAGCAGTCGCTCTTCCTGCTGTTTTATCATGAATTAACGATTCGGCTGCGTTCACCTAAGGACAACAACTTCTCCGGATCCGGATTCGCTCTGTCCCGAATACTCAAACACTCGCAGCATTTCGTAACACCCAACTCAGGGGAGAGTAGGTGTTGTGTATTATTTTAAAAGGCTTTTAATCTAATATTCATTGGGAGGCACACTGGAGACTCATCTCCGAGGTGATTTATGGGCGGAATATTTCACTCTGCGTAATGGGCATTGGCTTTCCCAAAGTCTTGGCACGCACCGAAGCTTCCTGTTATCCGAATTCGGGCCATTCGTCTCTGTAACACTGTTATTGACAATACACGAAAAAGAAAAACGAAAAGAGTTTCAAAATCTTCAACAAAGTTGAACGTGTTTTCGTGTTATGTCAGTTCACAGAAGTTCTTCCAGCGTTTCCGGAGTTCTGGAATTCTCTTGTGCCACTTTTGGGAGACAAAGGTCCAGTTGGCTCGCACGCAGTTGACCAAGTGACGGTGGCACTGATCTTTACCCACTAGGCTGAGAAGCTCACGGTGGCGTGGGAATCGAGTGCGAAAAAGACATTCCTTATTTCTCTGGGCCCGTAAAGGTGCAGATATTGAGAGACTCATGTCGCTCTTGGGAGCTGCTGCCTTATAAACGTCTGTTTAAAAGCCACAAATCAGCATTTCACTGGAGACTCAAACACTTCCTTTAACGACCTGGCAGAGGAGCAGCACATCTTCACACGTATCTCTCCATTCATCCATCCATCTTTGACTTTATCTCTTCTTCATACACTAATTTATATTCATTAACCAGAACACGAAAAGAAAAAAAATGGATCTGGGCTAGAAAGGAGATTAGCACGGCAGATGATGTTCATCTCTGCTGAAGTTGTTGTGCCGCAGGTGGATTGGTGCTTCAGGAGCTGCATCGTTGCCGTCTAATGGGGTGAATGCATTTTATGCGAGTCTTTGTTTTGTGAATGAATGAATGAAGACAAAGAGGCAGCCACGTGGAGTCTTAGGACGTCTACGAGGTGTGAAAGAAAATAAATCGAGAATGTGAGAGACTTTCTATGTGTGTGTGTGTGTGTGTGTGTGTGTGTGTGGCCACCCGCCACTGATGAGGTCAAAGGTCAAGGGTCAGAGGAGGGCAGGCCCGCTACAGCTAATTATATGACGGCCTGTATCCTCCCGTCCGACCCCAAACAAAGCCAAAGGGATTATGGATAATATGTTGGGGAGTATGAGAGCGAGACGCCATGTCGGAAAAGAAGCGGGCCAAAAGGACTTTGTAGTTGGAGTTTGCAGTGGGGGAAAACGTAGAACAACTTCACAACGAAGCAAAGCGTGTGTGTGTGTGTGTGTGTGTGTGTGTGTGTGTGTGTGTAAAGCAAGTGTGACCAGAGTGACAGCCAGTCATAAATATCTGTTTAACATGCATCTAATGTAAATATGCAAATGCCCCGACTAGAAACTACTATCCCGTGCTATAAACAAAAATGTTAAAAGAAAAGCTGCTCCAAAAAATATCTAATAACTGAAAATTAACAAAGAGTTGTAATATTAAATTGATGTTTAAGTAGTTTTTTTTATTGGTAATAAAAGTAGACTTTCAGCATAATGTGTGTTTGGAGTGTTATTTATAAATTGCCGTAAACATCAATGAAGTTGAAAAGCTTTTATGATGTCAACAAAAGACATTTTCTACACACACACACGCACACACGTGGTCAAACTTGAGTCCAATAAAACTAAATAAAACTATTAACACACATTTAACACACTTTCATGCAACACTTCCAGATCTATCTATCTGTCTGTCTGTCCGTCCGTCCGTCCGTCCGTCTGTCTGTCTGCCCGTTAATCCCTCAGTCTGTGAGACTCTTTCTCTCTCATTGTCTGTCTGCCTCTCCCTTTTATTTATCCATCCATTTCTCTCTGAACCTATTTGTATATCTTTCAATTTGTCAGATTTTAATGTGAACACACATTAAACACTTTAATTACTACCTTCCTGTCTATCTCTCTGACTGGCATTCTGTCTATCTGTCCATTCGTCCAACTGTTCTGTATACCCGATTAATATTTACTAAGAAGCACAATAAAAAACAATAAAAAAAACACACTCAAACACGTGGAAATGTGTGCTTTGGTTGAGCTGATCTACCGAACGAATGAAAGAAAGAAAGAATGAATGAATGAACGCCGTCCCCGGGCATCTGGAGCTGATAAAGACCCTGCGTCTGCACTGCGTCCCCCCGGAGCAGAAGTTCACTGCCACACACACTCGCACAAGTGTTGCATAATGTCACATGAGTTAGTGATTAGTGTGCGTGTGACGTGTGAGAGAAAGCATACACTCCTCTTGTATCTCACTCCTGCGTCACAGGTTTGATCCTTCAGCAGAAACACCTACAAAACTTTGTTAATACAGTTGGGGAAATACACGCTACTTGTATTGGTCCTTTTCACCCTTTCGACCCAAAACTAGTGTGTAAGTAACAATGCACATTAAAACTCAAATGAAAATGATTAAAATCTAGTGTAAATTACGTTATCTCAACATTACCACGGTGATGATAGAGACGTCAAACCAATCACATGTTTGATGGATTCAAACCATCCTGATGATTTTTTTCATTACGACTAGAAGCAATATATTGCGGATTTTCGAAAATAGCCGCGATATATGAAGACCCCAAATATTTCATTAATCAGAATCAGAACACTTTATTGGCCAAGTTGCGATGACAACAAGGAATTGGGTTTGGACTGACTCCGTCTTTTCCCCTCTTTTGCAAATATAAACATAAATATATAAATAAAATAAAAGAAACAAGAAAAAGGAAAAATACAATGGCATGAAATAAAGGAAACATAAATAACGTTATTGCACATTTCTTGCAGCAGTTTTTGCACATGGTTCAGACTGTGTGTCCTGTAGAGTTCAGATCAAACACGGCCTGAGGGTTGAAGCTGACTCTGTGTCTGGTGGTTCTGGTCTTTATGGCTCTGTGACGCCTCCCAGAGGGGAGGAGTTTATACAGTCTGTGGGCGGGGTCTGTGGGGTCAGCGGTGATGCTGACTGTTCTTTTCCTGAGTCTGGTCCGGTACAGATGCTCGATCGATGGAAGTTCAGTCCCAATGTTCCTCTCTGCTGACCGGACCACCCGCTGCAGTCTGTGTCTGTCCTGTTTGGTGGATGAGCCAAACCACACGGTGATGGAGGTGCAGAGGACAGACTGGATGATGGCCGTGTAGAAGATGATCAGCAGCTCTTAGGGCAGGTTGAATTTCCTGAGCTGTCTGAGGAGGTAAAGCCTCTGGTGAGCTTTCTTCCGGACAGTGTCTATGTGGGCAGACCACTTCAGGTCACGTGATATTGTGGACTCCAGGAACCTGAATGTGTCCACGGTAGATGCTGCGTTGTTGTTTATGGTGAGGGGGTGGGGGGCGGTTCTTCTGAGTTCTGACTCCACCACTGGACCAGCTGCTCCACTTCCTGCCTGTATGCGGACTCATCACCTGCTAATTCCATTAATAATTAGTAATATTTTCTCTTACTGATGGTTAATTGCGTAACAGTTTTCTCAGTCTCTTTAGTACAATTCTATGATCAGAATTGAATGTGGCAAGGTGAGGGAAACCCCTCCTGCTGATTTGGACGTTGGCCAATTGAATCAAGCCCCACGGATATTTAAGCGCTCCTCGCGGCACCTGGTGGTGGTGATGGCTGTTGCCACCCCGTTATAGTGACGGGTGCGGCTGGAACTCCAGGAAATGGCTGGCTGGGTGGGTCTGGCGTGTGTCAACGTTGTGTGGCAGTGTGAGTGTTACCCCGTCTCAGGTAAGCTGACTAAAACTAGTCTGCTGACGCAGCTGCCTGACATGCCAGCTCATTACTGGCTGTTGTAGGCCGCTGTTTGGAAACGACAGCAAGTGTGAGCAATCGTGCACCGTTGCTAACCCAGTCGGAGTAAGTTCTTAATTTGTCACTATATTTGTTTATCGTTTTAATGTCACTATCCGCTGAGTGCCGGTGAGCGTGCGCAGACGGTGGTGATCAGACGGCCGCGCTGTTTTTCTGCCAATCCTGGCGGAAAGAACTGTTTCGTCGCTATGCCCGAGGAGCGAGTGGGAGAACTTCGCTACCGCCTCGGTTTTACTCTGTGTGTCGTGTGCGGGTGTGTGAGCGGTGGTGAGTGTGCTGCACTGAACAATTTGACGATGAACATTGTCACCGGTGGGTGTGCGTGTGCGATAGTTCACCTGTCTGCTCGGCCAGTCACTTGAACTCTCATCCTCACCAAAAGTGAAAAACTTAGATAGTAAACTCTCTTTTGAAAGTCACGTACACAACGTCTGCAGAACCGCCTTTTTTCACCCTCAGGAATATCTCAATGCTGCATCACATGTTCTCCCGACCGGATGCAGAAAGATTTCATACATGCGTTTTTGACATCACGGTAAGGTTGTGATTGGTTAGACTGTAATAGTCATCTGGGAGGTTCTCCTGCCAATCTAATAGATAAACTTCAGTTAGCTCAGAATGCAGCTAGATTCTGCAATTCAGCTTAAAATGATCCTAATCCCTTACAAGGCACTAAACAGTTCAGCTCCTCTATATCTCAGTAAGCTCATCACTTACTACGAGCCTACGCAACTCCTGCGCTCTCAAAACTCCGGCCAGCTTATAATACCGCAAATCTCTAAAATCTACCAGGAAGGAAGATCCTTTGCATACTTGGCACCCAAATTATGGAATGCTATGCCTAGTCCATCTCGAGACTCAGAGTTAGTGAGTTAATTTAAGTTTAGACTGAAAACGCATCCCTTCAAAAGAGCATATATTGACCAGTTATCATAACTTACAGAAAATGTCATTATAATCCTATAGAAAGGCTGCCTAGTTAGTGCTCGGAACCGAATGCCGTACGACCGGAATCTCCTAGGAGCTTCGGGTTCATCTTTTCTATGATGTCTCCTGGACCTCTGTGAACCTGATGAGCATCATGAGTTTATGTGGAGAAATGGAAAAAGAGCCGCCTCTTTCTCCACCCAGGAGGGAAACATCTTCCCGAACCATCATTAAAATGGCGCGGAAAAACCAAGGCATGGATTGTGTAGTGTTAGAATGCCAGAGGAGACTGGCACCAGTGAGCCGGGTTCTCCTCAGGGTTTGTTCCATGTTAGATAGGTTTTTCCCTGGCCACTGTCGCATATGAGCTTGCTCACTGCTCTTTGTCTTTGTCTTGTCATAATCATAGCCATTTACTTAAACACCAACAACCAGACGATCAAATGAATAAAAAGCAACAATTCTCTTTAAACATATACACACATGCGCTTTGAGACAGTTAAAACCGTGAAAAGCGCCCTACAAATGCTCAGAACTTGAACTTGAACATGGTCTACAAGTGTGGCTCTTATCTCATCAGGAAAACCTACATGTCTTCGGCCTCTTCCTCGGTTTTGCCCCCTAACTCCTCCACTACGCAGCCTCACTCCTCTTCCTCTTCTTCTTCTCTCTGGCTGTTGACCCCGTCTAATTCCTTGTCCTTCCATTGTCAGACATAGAACATTGTGTTGTGCTTCAGCCATATACAGTATATACTTGCCCATTGATTGCCAATGAGATGCATCTTTGTTAGAGGAAGTCAAGTCACCTGAGAGCAATTTTACCAAATCAGGACAGATTTAGAAAAAAACATACAATGGAGATGTAAAGAAATATGTTTGTCACATTATGACAACTTGATCAACATGCCCGGATTTAGCCAGCCACAGTAGGGGGGGGGTGCATGTAGAATATTGGGGGGGCGAGTGTAAGTGAGCTTCTCTAACTATGCTGTCATCATATCAGCCCACCTATCCATGTGAAGATCTTTTATCGTGTTAATCAGTAGCTAGTAGAGTTGTTACCATACTAGAAGTAGCAACTTCAATACTGAGAAAAGTATTGATACTCGAATGAATTATTATTATTATTATTATTATTACTCGATACCATTTTTGATACAACAGGGAATTTTTTTTTTCATTAAGAAAAAAATACATAAGACTGGAACATGAAAATGGGTCTGAATGAGAAATCTCAAGACAATAAAGTGCAACAATAAATAAAACATTTATATCATTTATATGAGTTTGCAGGGAGCTCTCTATTCCAAGTCAAAAATGTATGTAAAAGTAAAAGAGAACAATAATTTCTTTGTTTTTCAAAAAGCTGGTCATGTAACTGAACGTGAGTGATTTTTCACTGCAAAGTGTTGGTCCTCAGATTCCTTCTGGTGCTTAAAAATATTACACATTTAGAAATATTTTTTGTACATGTACTGTATTTGTTTTTATTGTTAGATCAAGTCGTTAAAATTGAGCTTACTCCTCAAACTTGTATTAATCTTCCGTTGGTACATTGTGGTAGTGATCTGCTTTAATTATTCAATGAACCAGAGTTGAACAGCAGTATTTATATAAACTGATTTAGATTAGGGATTTAATTAAACATCGTCATTGATCAGTACTTAGACATCTACTGTAAATACAAGTGCAAACATGCTTCATACGATCACTTGATTACTAGGATTAATTCTTACATACATTTATATTATTATTATTTTCTCTCGTCAGATGCGTTGGTGTTTCTCACTCCGAGGCGGATTGTATTTCACTGCGTTAACGGCGCAAAACGTGACTTCAAACACTCGTGTTGGTTAATGAAAACTTTACTAGAAGTTACTAACTTCTCGTTATTCTTTCAACAGCAACGCTTGGACCCTGAGATTTTTGCATCCACCGGCTCCTCGCGCTCATTTGCCTTGAGTCGATGCCGAAAAGAATCCAAAGAAAACTTCTTTAGCGCTTTTTCGATTTAAACCGGTCGCAAAGACTGCGTTCCACATCGTCTGACCATATGTATAATGTGCGCATGCGCGAAGGCGAGAAACACGGAAGCGCTGACTTTTCGGTCTGGTATTGTATCATTTCAGATTTTTCTGAAATATCGATGTTTTTGACAACGCTACTAGCTTGTTTGAAAGCACAAGAGTGCTCTGACCATTTTTCTTTAAGTTTTTATGAAATTCAGAATTTTGTATGTCATCACGTTTGGGGGGGCAGTCAAAATATTTAGGTGGGCATTACCCCCCCCTTGCCCATGCCTAGATCCGCCCCTGTTGATCAACCATTTTGCAGTTAATGACTTATATGATGAACTAATGACTAGGTGTTTTGAGGAGTGAGTGACTATTGCAAAGTGAACTATATAATACATTTTGCTCAACATGACATAAACAATTGGTAATGTAGCCAAGAGCAGAGATTTGTACATAATCATTTGCATGGATGTACCAAAGCAATTGCAACTTGTTCAAAGAAGTGAGAAACTGAAGAACTGAGAATTTCATTCTGATCTGAGAATTGTACTAAAGCGGCCGAGAAAAACTGTAGTAATAATAATAATAATTGAAACTTCATCCCCGTGGGCAAATAATTTTTTTCTCTGCATTTATCCCTAGCGAGCAAACTTGGAGCAGTGGGCAGCCAGCTACATGGAGAGCCGCACCGATTGTGGGGGTCAGGGTCTCACTCAATTGACACTCAGTTGCAGAACCAGCAGTAGGGGAATCGAATCGGCAACCTCTTGGACAAGAGACGAGAAGCGAAACAACAACAAAGTGGTTTATGGAACAACAAAATGTTTTTGGCAGATGACTGTAATGAAGTCGTACCGTACCGTCTTCTGCCGCTTATCCGGGGCCGGGTCGCGGGGGCAACAGCCTCAGTAAGGAGGCCCAGACTTCCCTTGCCCCAGCTACGTCCTCCAGCTCCTCCGGAAGAACTCCGAGGCGTTCCCTGGCCAGCCTAACCCTAACCCTAACCCTAACCCTGGGTCTGCCCCTGGGTCTTCTTCCGGTGGGACATGCCCAGAACACCTCAGCAGCAAGGCGTCCGGGGGGCATTCTCATCAGATGCCTGAACCACCCCATCTGGCCCCTCTCGACCCGGAGGAGCAGCGGCTCTACTCCGAGCTCCTCACCCTATCTCTGAGGGAGAGCCCAGCCACCCTGCGGGTCGCTTGTATCCTAGATCTCGTTCTTTCGGTCACCACCCACCACTGGTGGCCATAGGTGAGGGTAGGAACGTAGATCGACTGGTAAATCGAGAGCTTTGCTTTTTGGCTCAGCTCTCTCTTCACCGATGCAGCGTCCTGATTATCGCGGACGCAGCACCGATCCGTCTGTGGATGTCCTGCTCCATCCTCCCCCCACTCGTGAACAAAACCCCGAGATACTTAAACTCCTCCACTTGGGGAAGGACCCTGTCTCTGACCGTGTAATGAAGTCATTTAGATTAAATGACATAGTAAGATGTTTAAATTCACCTGTGAGATGGGAACCGAACAGAGCAGTTGGTGTGAGATTGATGGTTTATGATCAACTTACAATGTTTAGATAATTAGACAGTGGTGGGCCGTGCTCTTCACAGCCGGGTTTTTACAGGCAGAACTACAGTACAAAGACACACAAACACCTTTATTGTTTTTTATTGTGCTTCTTATTTTTGTGGAGAAGGTGTTTGCTTGTGTGGTGTAAAGAAAGACCCGGAATGATTTTACTACATCACATAGTTCTACACTGCAAACAGCATTGGCAGGATAAGACTTTCTTCTTATCTTTACGTTTGAAAATGTTCTAAAAACTTTTTGGGGAAAAATGTGAGTGAGGGAGTGAGTCAATATGGACACTAGGAGCCATAACATACACACACACACACACACACACACACACACCTGCACACACACACTCAGTGAAGTGACACACAGAGACAAACCCTTAAGCCGTACTGTGAGGGGGACATGTAGGTGGTCGGTCTCTTGCTCAAGGACACTCAGTTGTGGAACCCACCAGTTCTACAACTGTCCTTGGACAAGACACTGACCCCCACAAGCTTTTGTTGTCACAGCAAAGGAATGGTCGTCATCATCATCATGGTTAGTCATGAAGATGAGGATGATTTTCCTCTGAAGGAAATTCCTCTGATTTATCTTTTCTCAAGTGTTCTTCTCATCTGATTTTCTTCTCAACTTCTCCAGAACTCTCATCTTATCTGAACAATATCCAAACCTTTGAGGGAGGGAAGTCAATGAGGAAGCTACAAGATATGACGTGCAATATTGTGTGTGTGTGTGTGTGTGTGTGTGTGTGTGTGTGTGTGTGGATTATGACTATGTTTGGTCAGGATTTACTCCTCATTCGAGTGGTATGTGTAAAGCCTGACTATGGCTCGTCATTAATCAGAATTGTCATGTTTTATCGCTGAAGATGTGAAAATGATCCAAAATTATTGTGGAGTTCTTCCAGTATTTGATAAAGTTGAAAAGTTGAAAGGAATCAGATCAGTGTCAAAAAAATATCAAACGTAAATTTCGAAGAAACGAATGAAAATGCTTCACATTTACGTTTGCTTTTTAATTTTTTGCTTGCAATCATGTTTACGTTTGAATCTTTTTTTTTTGCTTCAGATTTTTCGTTTGCTTTTTTTTTTTTTTGCATTTACGAGTTTAAGATTACGAGCGGAAAAAAAAAAACAAGCAAAATTGCAAGCGAAAAATAAAAAACAAACGTAAATGTGAAGCACTTTTGTTCGTTTGTTCAAAATTTACGTTAGATATTTTTGGCACTAATCTGATTCCACCGATTTGAACTACAATTCGAATCTGCATCTACCTTATCTACAGCAAATGCAAGAGCCATGGTTTCAAAACTTACTGTGCGTATGTGCTGTTTTGCAGTCCATTATAACGGGATTTTATTGTAGTTGACTGCTTCACATCAAGCTTCTCGGGCTTGAAGACGGCGCTGGGAAAGCGCACGGAGGCCTTTAGGAAATGCTTTCCCCGAACAGGAAAATGTAAACAGAGCCTCTGAGGGCTGCCACTGGCTTCTCAGTGTCTGTTGGATGTGTCTTTCTCTCGGTGGAAGGGTCCATAAATACACCAGGTGTGTAAACATGCCGCCTGCTGCCCCTGAAGTGCTGGGGCCAGGCTGGACTTCCTGAGGTGACGTCCCTGCAGTGCCAGGCTCTCCTCGCCGTCCTCACAGCTGGACAACACATTTTCAGCCTTCGGCTCTCTTGCGGAAAACCCGCCGTCCGGAGGAGTGACTTTAGCGAAATTAACCTGAATTAGGGGACAAGTGAATAAAAGGTAAATAAATCAGACGAGCTCTGTAAGTTACCGTATTTACGCAAACATAAGCACCCCGCGAATATAAGCATCCCCTTGATTTTTCAGACACAAAATAATTCAAAAACAACATTCGTTTTTTTATGTTTCTGGTTCAATTACGTTAATATTCTCTTAAAATACTTTTTTTATTATTATTATTTAACAATCAGTGGCGCAGTGGGTAGCGCTGCAGCCTCACAGCAAGATGGTTCCGTTTGACATGCAGTTTGCATGTTCTTCCTGTGCTTGCGTGGGTTTCCTCCAGGTTTCCCCACAGTCCAGAAAACATGCGTTTCAGGCTAATTGGAATTGGAAAATTGACCACACAGGTATGAGTGAGTGTGTGAATGTGTTGGTCTGTGTGTCCCGCTCTGCGAATGGTTGGCCAGCAATCCAGAATGTGTATCCTGCCTCCGGCCCTTTAGAGCTGAGATAGACGCCAGCTCCCCGCGACCCTGTAAAGGATGAAGCGGTAGAAGATGAATGAATTAATTAATTAATGACTTGTAACATTTTGATATCATACTTGAATAATAGATGACAAATAGTCGATTCTAGTGGTCAGAACTTCATTTCCCAACAGTCTTTGCATCAGTTCGCGCAGGCACAGAGCAACTGCGAGACGCCCAAAGCTCTCTGTTTATCTGACGCCTGTGTAGAGGATCGTAGCGAAGGATTATTATCCCCTTTTAAGCAGACTGAGCGTTTTGATTGTGTCTGTTTCTTGGAATTTTTTTTACTTGCCCGTATTGATCATTTACGACTGTTTAGACTCTTTCTGCGATGACACATTCAACTTGTTTTTTTGTTTTGTTTCAGTTTTTTTGTTTGATTTAGTTTAATCTTATTTCTTCCAGTGTTATTTTGTCTCTGTTATTTGTCGCGGCGTGTCTAATGTTTCTTTATTGCCGTTATTGAGCCAATAAAAGCTTATACTGTAGCACGTCTGTCTACGACCATTATTTACCATGATTCAGACGCACACGCGCACCGTTGTACAGAGATGACGTGTTTCCATTTATTTGTGATTGCTTTTATTTAATTTTCTTTTTATTTGTGAACGATTTGTTAATCACGTGACAGCCAAGCCCGCTCTGCAGTGAGCAGATTCACTCCAGTTCGTTCACGATTTGTTCACATGGATGCTTTCGGATCATTCGCTTGTGGATTTATCACAGGAAAGCCGAGCTGCGGACGATCAGAATCGTTTGCAATTTGTGCAAACGGAGGATTTTGGATCATTTGTTCGTTCATGTTACAGCCGAGTGACAACGCCGCATTCTGTAAAAAAATGAACAATAGACTCTAAATGAATTGTTCACTTTACTGTTTGAGAGTTAAAGGTCCAAGGCAGTTCAAATAATCAAACTTCCCATCACTACTGATAAAATAACTACTGTCTGTCAAAAACTATTTTTGAAGGACACAGAAGGGTGGAGACTGTTGGAGTGGATCTGGAGAGGAGAATGAGGAGCCAATCCCAGACACCCACTACACACCACCATGTCTGCACAGATGAGCACCAGCGCTATAAGAGATCTTTCGTCCCTTCGGCCATTAGACTGCACAACAAATCTGTCTGACATGGTCTAATTAGCACTTTAACTTCATTTAACACTACGCACTTTTTAATACTTTTTTGTAATACCGTTTTTTTATAATGAAATTTTAATGTTTGCAATGTTTATTTATTTGTTTGTTATTATTATTATTATTATTATTATTATTATTATTATACAGTGTATGATTGTGTTGTGTGTTTGCTGCCAGACACATGAATTTCTCCCTTGGGAGATTAATAAAGATTCATTCATTCTTTCATTCATTCATACAGTATATTGGAAAAAAATATAATCAATAAAAACAAAAGTGCTTTGATAATAAACAATGCAATAATAATGTTTCAAGTTCAGGCAAAGTGACGCACTGTAAGTCTGTGAATAAATTAAGTTGTAGCATTTTTTGTTGAGGCCGATATATAATTCATTCGTTTTGTCTTCAATAATATTGATGATCCAGTGTTATGTTGAATAAAGTCATGACAAATTTACCGACTGATAGTTACGAATATACTAATTAATAAAGTCTATACCAATACTCTACCAATATAAATGATACTGATTATTGGCATGTTTGTGCGGTGGGGTGTGTCTTTTTGGGCGGGGCACTGACATAGCACAAATACATATAATGTACGTATATAATTTGTATATTTATTTCATGCTTTATTTATACACATTCTTATCACTATCTGGTTTTCAGTCATTGCATTTTGTTAAAGATTAACATTGTAAATGAATGCTTCAATAATGTGCAACAGTGGCGATCGTGTGAAGAAATGCACAGCTTGTGGTTGTCCTGCGTCCGACAGCGACACGGACCTTCAGAAGCCGCGACACTTCACACAGGCAATTGAAGTTAATAGTCACGCTGTTAATGCTTGGAAACATCTGACATTTCCAAAAGCCCGACCTGCTGGGATCAGCTCCGACACCCCTGTTTCTTCTTCCTCACGCCAAGTGCCATGTGGACCGTGAAAAAGACACTCCCATGGTGTGGATAACTAGTAAAGACAACGCCGAGCAATGGTAGCGAACGCCTGTTTAGTTTAACGCCCAAGACTCATAAGCCTGTCAATTAGGAAGAGTCTGGTGGGCTTGAGGAACCATCGCTTTACGAGGAGGCCGAGCAGCTCAAGATAATGATTTCATCATGACTCAATTGTCTCCACATGTGTTTCGAGGCGGAGGAGATGTGAGAATCACCGACTCTTTATCAGTTAATGTGAGGAAAACACTTCTCGCAGGAGTGCTTCAGCCAGAACTCTTCCTCCTTATTATCCTTTGAAGAGTGATTGCTTTTAGCTCTTTCAGCTCATTTTGTCTCACAGATGGATTCTTTTCTTCGTCTACTGTTTGTGTTTCAGTCTGTCTGTCTGAATGTCTGTCAGTATGTCCATCTGTCTCTGTCTTTCTGTATGCCTGTCTTTCCATCAGTCTGTTTGTCTGTCTACCCATCTGTACCACTGTCTGTCTTTCTGTATGCATGACTGCCTGTCTGACTGTCTTTCTGTCGGTCTGTTTGTCTGTCTATCCGTCTGTACCACTGTCTGTCTTTGTGTATGCAGGCATGGCGCCTGTCTTTCCGTCTGTCTGTCTGTCTGTCTGTCCATCTGTCTGTCTGTATGCAGCTCATGTGGGGACCGTGCACCTAAAGCACAATGCCACGAAACCATCACCTGGCTTACGGAAAACTCCAAAATCAGCCAAGAGAGAGAGAGAGAGAAGATATCAGAAGAGTGAGATCACAAGAGTGAGAGAGCTCGAAAGAAAGAATAATAATAATAATAATAATAATAATAATAATAATAATAAAGAGTATTTATAGGGCGCTTTTCACAGTTTTAAGAGGGGAAGGGGAAGAGGGGAGAGGAAGAAAAGTATTAAGACACAAACTGTGAGGGAGAGAGAAACTTAAAGAGAAAAAAAGAGATCAGAAGAGGGATTGACAGAGAAAGAAAGAGAACGAGAGAGATAACGTGAGAAAGAAAGAGAAGGAGAGAGTAAGAGAGATTGTGAAGTGTGATTGACTTCAGAAGAGCGCAGGAACAAAGAAAAGCTGAAGCAGAACATCAGTCTGTCTGTCTGCATGCCTGTCTGACTGTCTTTCTGTCAGTCTGCCTGTGTTTCTGTCTGTCTGCATGCCTGTGTGTCTGTCTTTCTGTCAGTCTGTCTGTCTATCCGTCTGTCATCTTTCTGTATGTCGGTCTGCCCATCTGCGTGTCTGCTGATTTGTGTTTGTCTGCCATCGTGTGTGTATGAGTTTATCATTCTATCTTTGTTTCTGTCTTTATATGTGTTTCTTTGTCTGAGTTTGTCTAGCTTTCTGTCTCTCTGTGTGCATAACATAATTAATAAGATTATAAAATGTTCAATTAAATTCATTAAAACCGTTTTTTTTTTTTTAACTTAATTATTCCATTATTGAAAATATACGTCAGTACTGTACATTTCAGAGAAACTAATTGAAAATAAATATTTTTACTGTATCATTTTAATAATTTAAGGAGATGGCCTTTCATTCTTTGATTTTTTTTTTTATTTACTTTGAACAATGTATACTGATTTTATTATGTACTGTTCCATTCTTTTACCCAGATACAGACTAACATTTTTTCCCCCATTGTTTTTTTTTTTTCCATAGGCCTCAAGAACAAAAAAAGCATCAAGGAAGAAATCAATAAAATGTCAGTTTGTATGAATGGAAGAAATAAAGAGTGAAAAATGAGGCTTTGGGCTGCGGAACAATCCTGACATGATCTTCCTGGCAGCCGGAGTGGAAATGGGTGGAAAAGGAAGTGAGTGAGCTCATGTGGGGACCGTGCACCTCCAGCACAATGCCACGCTTCCATCACCCAGCCTACGGAAACCTCAAAATCACCCTGAGGAGTAAGGTACTTGAGAAAATGGACTTTGTTAGTTGTACTGAGTATCAAAAATAAAAGCAACTTTTACTCTCTACTTGACTACTGTCACAGGTGGGATCCAAACCCTGGTTGCTGGGTTGGCAGGTTCCAGAAACTTCTCAAAAAAATACAAACAAGGTTCATCTCAATCCGAGGCAAAAAGAGAAACCAACAAAAAAATGCTTGAGCACTTCACTGAAGGGCGAAAATCTAATAAACAGACAAAAACTACAAAGCTAGAGAAACAAAGGAACAACCAGTACTTCACCCCAAGAGACTGCCGCTCTGTCACCTGACGACTTGCAAAAACCAAGTAGAGAACAAAGGAAAACATGCTCCCTATTCACATAGTCTTAATGAGTTACACCTGCTCCAACTATCTAAAAACAAAATTAGGACAAGTGCCCTCTAGAGTCCTGGAGACACATTACAATAAGTCCGGAAGCGGACAACTACATTAGTGAGTGAGTATTTGTACTCTTTGCTCCACTACATTTGAATGGACACTTACCGTTACTCGTTATATTGTGATTGTGCACAACAACCGACATTGATTTATATTGCGTTTAATTTCTTGGGGGAACGAGGTGTTATTTACCGGTAAACATTTATTTTACTACATTTTTCTCATTTACTTTGTTCCACCATTTTTAAAACAGAGGTGTTAAATTTCGTTTCTGTATTAGAAAACAAAACCCTCATTAATAGTGTTTTATTTTCTCGGTGTTCTTTTGTGTCTAAAATGAGTGTGAGTAAAATACTTAAGTTTTTTTTTTAATGGATACTTTGCTACTTTGACTCAAGTCTTTTTGAAATTGGTGACTTGTTACTTGTAATGGAGTAATTTGTACAATAAGTATCTGTACTATTACTTAAGTGTGGCTGTCTGGTACTTTTTACAACTCCGCCGATGATTCCTGTCTTTTACTGTCCACATAAAAACACGTCCACAGACTCTGAAACACAATTGCAAAAATTTTAATGTAGAAAAAGTTTTTTAAATATGAAATGAGAAATAGAAGGGAGAAACTTGTCTGATTTATTACCCTCTTTTTCATTTATTTATTGTTAAGGTTAGAGTACAGGGGGTGGGGAATAATTTGATGCTTCGAGTTACAGTGAGGAGAGAGAGACCATGATATATAAATGCTACTGTGTGTGTGTGTGTGTGTGTGTGTGTGTGTGTGTGTGTGTGAATGCTTGTGTGTGATTTATTAGAATTAGATACAGTAATCAAATGTAATTGATTCCAAACAAAATACAGTCTTATACAGGAAGTGAGAGTGACCTGGCCAACGTGTTCTAGCATGTTCACTCCATCCTTTCTAACTGAAAACCCAAAAATCCAACAAACATAGACAGGAAGTGATGGACCTGTTTCTGTTCTGAGTCAGTCGCTACATAAACTTAAAGCTTAAATCAGCCATCTGTGTTTGAATGTTTATGTCTGATCTTCGACTCCTGCATCCTGTTCATCACAGTATGATGTGATTATATTATCTGTGTGATTCAACCGCCCAGATCTAGAATGGAGGTTTGTGGTACAGTATGGTGGTCTAGAGAGAGAGAGAGAGAGAGACAGAGAGACAGAGAGAGAGAGAGAGAGAGAATATCAGAAGAGTGAGATAATTGGAGTGAAAGAGCAAGAAATAGAAAGAAGAGAGAGAGGAAAAAGTGTTTTGCGACACGAACAGTGATAGAGAGAGAAAGAGAGAGAAAAAATATATCAGAAGAGGAAGTAAGAGGGCAAGAAAGAGAGAGAGAGAGATAGAGATAAGGAGAGACAGAAAGAGAAGGAGATAGTAAGAGAGAGAAATAGAGAAAGAGAGTTAGAGATATAGATAATATAGATTATCTATATAGATATAGATCTATATATATATATAAAAGTGAAGTGAAAGAGAGAGAACAACGGAAGGAGAGACTTGGAGATCTATAGAGAGAAGGATTGAGAAAAAGCGTGATCAAGAAAGAAACTTTCTCAACAGAGAGAGAGTGAGAGTGATGCTGACAAACAGACAGTCAGACAGACAGGCGGGCAGATAGATAGATAGATAGATAGATAGATAGATAGATAGATAGATAGATAGATAGATAGATAGATAGATAGATAGATAGATAGATAGATAGATAGATAGATCAGGAAAGAGAGAGAGAGACTGAGAGAGAGACTCAGAGACTGGGAAATAGAAGTCCGGTGTTGTAATCTTTTATGTCCTATTAATCTTTTACATAATGGTGTTCTTTACAATTACACCGTGTCCTGCTCAAGTTGTGTGATTGATTTCAGAAGAGCGCAGGAACAAAGAAAAGCTGAAGCAGAACATCAGTCCTTCCTGCTTTATGAGGCTCAGTATTAGGTTTTGCTATGTTCTGATTTATCTGACGTGCCTGTTTACACACACACACACACACACACACACACACACACACACACACTTCGATCTACTGGTTTAAAGCCCAGTCCCCTGCCCACAAAGCTTTTGTTCCGCACAATCATTGCGGCCATTAACGCATGTTTCCGGGGCCTCCACATGCCGGGGGCCCTGGACTGTGGGAGCCCCTCTTTCTGGGTTACTCACGTGCTGCTTTTCTCTACTCCGCTTCCCCGCCGAGTGACTGACAATGAGAAACAAATCAAAACTTGATTTGATACTAATCCGTCTAATTGAGGAGCCAGATCCAGAGGTGGAGGGGCTTTGATGAGGACAAGAGCTGGGAGGAAGATTAAGGTTGGATAAGCTGCTTTAGGGCCGTTGAGATTTTTCAGGCGATTTGTTGGTCCTTCCTGCTGCGTAAGCTGCTCGCTTGGCTTTGAGAGGAAAACATACGAGCAAAACCTACATGTGTGAGGCGATCTGTTCTCTACCGCTGTGGGGCAGACACACAGGGATGCAATTTTAATCAGACAATGCCACTTTTTCCTAATCCCTGTATTAACTATTAATAACATTATTAGAATATTACTACCCCAGAGAAATCCAGCATGAACCCTGGATAAATTTGTCATTTACCATAAGCTATCCGCTGGCCCTTTATTTTTTATTCATTACTTATTCAAGAATGGCGAAAAATGCAGCACAGCTGATCTTTAAACAACCCGAAAAAAGCTGCTTGTTCAAGGTTATTTGTATAGCGCTATTCTCAGTCCAAGACCAACGAAAAGCCGCTATGCGGAGATCGGAAAAACACGGAAATTCGGCCATTTGCAATTGTGTCCATTGTTCATTGGTGTTACGACTATAGCTATTCGACAGCAGCAGTGGCTAGGAAAACAAAAGCTCTCTGGTGCAGTGTTAATTTCGTTGGCGAAATATTTTTGTAATAGTCTTCGTCAATGACACTTTCCCTGGAAAAAAAGAACTATAAAAAAACTCGCGCTCAGGGACGAAAGCGTTAACTACATTTTTCGACACTTTCGTCAGAGAATAAAGACTAAACAAAAATGCCTTTCGTGACAATTTCCAATCAGAATGCGAGCTTGTGGAGAAAGGCGGGTGCAAACTCAAAGAGAACCGATCAGGGCCTGAAGCCTTTCAGCGGGGCAGGAAAAGCACGGTGAGCTGGCGAGGGTAGAGGCTTCTTCAAAAATCTACTCTCCCGGCAGGAAAAACGTATGAGAATACATTTATTTGGATTGAACGAAAAGTTCATAAAATTCATTTCAAGAAAAGTAAAAGAGTAAGATCTTTGCATGTATTTTATGTTATATTCAATTACGTATTCAGATTTCTTAGAAATAGCAACTTTAGTAAACATTTAGATTATATGGCACCATTATTTGCGACTAAATCTATACTTTAATTTAGTCAACTAAAATGTTGTGGTATTTAGTCGACTACAATTAAACAAAATAAGATGACTAATTAGGGACTTGAGTCAAAACTGAGTTAAAAGTCTTGGGCAAAATTGAACACTACCCTGGCGGGGTGAGAGGAAATAAACCTAGGGAGAAGCCGAGTCTCTTGTGCCAGTCTTCTCTTGCATGTGATTCCACTCGACACTCCAGGAGGTCAAGGCGAGAGCAAAGGAAACTCCTCCGTAGACTCCTCAGAGCGACGTCGTCTCCATCCTGCTGAAGACCTTAGACTTCTAGATCGAACTTGAATCACCTCGCGTTTAGACTACGGTAACTCACTCTACGCCATTGCTCAGTCAACACTCAGACTCCGCAAGCTTGTCCAAACGCAAATACGACCATGTCACCCCTTTTCTACGCTCCTTACACTGGCTACCCATCAAATACTGGACTGACTTCGAAATCCTACTTTTTGTTTTTAAAGCACTCAATGGCCAAGCTCCTCTCTATTTGTCAGAACTTTTATCTTTGCAAACCCCAGCAAGATCTCTTCGTTCCAACGACCAAGGGCTTCTCAAAACCCCTAGGACTCTTCTTAAAAACCGGGGTGATCACTCCTTCGCTGTCGTCGGCCCGAAACCATGGAATACTCTCCCCCCTCGCATAAAGGCTGCCCCCTCCATCTCTATCTACTACCTGTGCCCATTCTTAATGTACTGCATTGTTCTTTTATCTGCCTATTCTTTTATACCTCCTTGCTTGTTATATTGCCTATTTGTTTTTAAATGGGCTATAGAAATAAGTTTTGTCTTTTGACAAGTTTTGACAGTCCTCCAAGCTCGTCTCCTTACACTTTTGCTGTTATTATAACAAAACCCCTACATGTGTGTTCACTGACTGTCATGTGCATGGTAAAGTGGTACAGAGCTAACCTTCCTCTTGTTGTTTGTGACATCAGCTTCTTCAATCTGGACAGCTCTAAATGAGCTCAACCTCCAGAACAGAACCAGAACCTCTCTGACCTTCAGAATGGAACCACAGCGCTATTTAAAAATAAAAGGAATTGTTTGCAAAAACTTCCGCTGATGGAATTAGTGTGAAAGGGTAATGCTGTATTATATTTGCTGACAGTAACTACCAGTCGCACTGAAACCAGTTGAGTAAAGTACTTGAGTAAATGAACTTCACTACTTAAATATTTTTGACCTCTCTGACCCTCCTCTCTTGACTGTTTCCATGCGGAACCACAGCGCTTATGAAAGGAATTGTCATTGTAAAATATGGACAGGATGAGACTCAGCTTGATATATTCTTTTAGCTCATTGACGGCAAACAAATAAATCGTCTATCCACATGAACACAAACTGTACAAAGTCATCCCTGCGTCTGTTTTAAAGGCAATGTTGGTCGTTTGAAACTTTTCAGGGTGTCTGAGAAATCTCACACAGTTTTATGGCTTCTACTGTTTTTACCTAGCATACCTAGCATTTACAAACCCTAGCATTCAAGCAAATCTTTATTAAACAAATAATAGAATTTATGACCTTGAATGATCAGACACTTACGTCCCACCCACCGCAAAGACAAATCTGGTTTGTGGTGTGATTGTGTTTTGCCCGTGAGATAGTGTGAGACACACCGACTTTTCCGTTTACAATGATTTTCATCCATCATAATAAATGAAAATGGAGCATAAAGTTCTTCTATGCACTTGAAGTGCAACTGTCGAAAACAGTTGTTGTTAAAAAAAAACAACAACTGTCAATTGATCAAATATGTAATAAAAACTTTTTTTTTTTGCTTGTAAATAAATCACTGAAATGATAGTGGATCTAACATATCCTGAAAATTCAGCTGACGGAATTAGTGCGAAAGTGTATTGCTGTATTTTATTTGCTGACTGTAACTACCGTACTCTAAACAGAATTAACTTTGCTACTTTACTTAAGTATTTCTGGCTACTTTGTACTTGTAATGAGTATCATAAATAAAAGCAACTTTTACTATTTACTTAACTATACATGTTTGTTTGCATGTACTCTTTACTCCACTATATTTTGATGGACACTTATTGTCACTAACTTACCTGTTACAGTGTGCACGACAAGTCGCCATCTATTTCTACCACGATTTGTTTTTTGGCAGATCTGTGGGGAGCTGAAGGTACTGGATGCTATACATCAACTAAATCACGTAAACATGAATTAGCCCTTGCACTTTTTTGCACATTTGAATTTGACTGAGAATGACTTTTTATACTTTTTTTTTTTTTTTATCTATTTTGTTCTGCCATTATAAAACATTGAGAAATTTAATTTCTTTAATGGGAAATTTATTGGGGGTTTTTTTAGACTAGTAAAATAAGGGTTTTGTTTAGTTTTTTTATTTCTTACTTTACAGCATTTACTGAAGTCTGCTTGAAATTGGTGACTTTAACATCCAATGGAGTCAGTAAGGTATCTGTACTTTTACTCAAGTATGGTTTACAGGTACTTGATTTATTGAGAGTGCGTTTAAACCTCAAGTGTGCAACTCAAGTTCTGATTGGTGGTGACCAGCTGGGCATCACATCCGGGGACCCTCCTCCTTCACTACTTGATTGTCATTTTGTAGGCTTTCTTGTGCTCCAAATGTTCCAAGTGTTCGTCTCATGAAGTATTTATGGTGAGCCGAGTGTCTGCTTGGGCACCTTTTTGTTTACCCTCATCTTTGACTCTCGTCTATGTCCTGAACCTGTTTGATTTACTCTTTAAGCTCAGAGTGGGTGAATATTTACTTGAAACAACCAAGGTGGCTTTTGTCTTGTTGATGCGAACTGACAGTCATGCAGCTGACAAGCCTGATGCGACAAAATATTGTTTCGTGTCAATTGGTAAAATTACCAATGTGTATCTTTTTAAGGCATCTTATTTGAGTAAGTCAGATAAGGAAAACTGTTGATGTGCATGTTCTGAAGATTCTGCTGGTCGATAAAAGAACCACAGCATTATTCAACAACAGAGGTGTAAAGAGTATACTAAACAAACGTGTATTTGGGTCTTGTTACATTAACTCTTGTGCAGTAATGTTGTTTAAACTTCGGTCCTCACGGCCCTTAAACTTTTGGACCGCACGTGTGATTATGTAAGAGTTGTTACTTTATATTCATTTGAATGTCTGGTTGTTGGTGTTTAACCCTCTGGGGTCGGCGGTGTCGTCTGCGATGCCGGTGTTATGAAAATTCTTCCTACATCTCAGAATTTGCTACACTGCGCTCTGAGCATGCGATTTAGAACATACGTCACTGCTCAGCTGTTCTTAGCTAGCACGTGCGCGTGCGCATTAAAACCACGTCACTGCTCAACTGTTCTCCGCTCAGATTTTTCTACTTTCCGCGTTACATGAGCGTTAAAAAATTCATTATATTTATTGTTTGTTCTCCTACTTGATCGTACAAACATTCCTATCTGTACTTTTGTTGTATGTACTTTTGAAATTGTAGCTTTGGATAACTTTTTTAAAATATTTTTCTTAATGAATACAGAATGTTGTGTTTTTCGTAAAAAAATAAAACTAAAACATGACGCGCGTTTGACTTTTTGATAAGAGGAGTCCGTACAGAAATGCGTCTGAAAAAGAGCCTATCTTATAAAAAAATATCTATTTTTAATGCCGTGAGTGGAAATAAGCAGAAATATTGTCTGTTTCGCTAATCCATCTGAATGTAAGAAGAGGTTCAGTCCGTGTTGGTTTGTCTCATTATCCGAGTAATGAGATGAGATAGCTCTGCCCCTAGCCATTCACACGCAAACTAGTTTCACTTTAGCTCACACACACAACCCTCCCCCGCTCTTCCCACGTGTGGCTTTGTTATTTTGCGGTGACACGATGGTAAACTGCTGAAGATGTTCTTCACAAACTTATGGACAGCGAGGAAGAATTCACCTTTTCTTCTGACAAACATACACTTCGACTCTGACAAGAGCGGGTGCATTTTGAAGAGAGAATTAATCCGACGGAGGATACTGACAAGTAAGTTATAGTGTTGTCTCATTTTTTAAAGTGTATAAATATGCCTAGAATTATAATCTATACGTATAGATTTTTTATTGAATAGTTTAGGCTGTTTGGAGCTTGCATTGCCTTACAAAGTCGCTAGTAGTTGTGTAATAAACTGTAAAGGTAAAGTCACATACAACTAATAATGATAATAACGGCACATGAAGCTGTTGTTTCGTTTGTGACGTGATACTAGCTATCATGCCTAGTTATTTGGTCAGTTTTGCTCCGGTTTGTTATAACTTGTTTACAAATATCGGTTCCTTGTGTGTTTTTAAATGTTAGCAATGTGCTAACAACGTGATGGTGTTCACATTGTCTACAGATACTTTCATCAATTGGCCATCAGTTTGCTTCTGCTTATCAGCAGATATAGACAGTCATTGTCTGTTCATCAATTGGTCATCTGTTCAATAGTAATATATGGTAATATAGTTTTAAATAAAGTGATTATAATCCAATTGTTTTATTAATTTTCCACACAGATCTGATGAAAACATTCAAGCAACAGGTTCCAAGAGAGCCAAGGTTTCAAAGTGAGTCAGGCCGCCGACTCTGTCTTGGAACACTCAGGGCTTACTCACACTAGGTACTCGGATCCGTGCCCGGGTACCAAAGCACGGTTGGTTTGACAGTGTGAGTGCTCCCAAGTGTGGCCGGGCGCGGTACGTTTGGCCGGCCGTGGCCCAGTTGGAAGAGGTGTACTCGGATGAACTCGAAGCTCCTAGGAGATTCCGGTCGTACGGCACTCGGCTCTCTGGAGAGGAGTGAAACACAAAAAACGAAGCAATTAGAAAAGCTTGAAGTACCATAATTAAAGATTTTGACAGTTTTCTGAGGTGCAGGTGTGATTCGGTTCCGAGTAATAACTAGGCAGCCTTTCTATACTGTCATGGATCCAAGCTGGGCTGAACTTTTATTTAGGGACTATTATTTTGGTCACGGACGGTGGATCACTTCCGGGTCACGTGGGTTTTGTTTTGTAGCACTGGTCTTCCGGTTATCCCCGTGTGCGTCTGTTGTTGTTATCAGCTGTTTTCATGTCACTTCCAGTTTTCCCGCAATGGCGGTAATTATCTCGGTATGGTCCAGGTGTTCCTCGTTGGTCTCGTCATTTGTTTAGTATTTAAGCACGGGTTTTGTCACAGTTCTTTGTCGCGTTGTCTGATATGTTTGGTTGTGTTTTTGTCTAGTCTCGCCTCGTATTTGCCTTGTGAGTTTTCTTTGGAATAAACCCTTCACTGAGGAATTAACCTCTTGCCTCCCGGCTTCTTTCGTGCCGTGCACGGGGATCCATCCACCTCTTGTTCCGAGACAACCACTCCCTGACAGTACAACGCGACCAAGACCATGGATCCCGCCGGCATGGAAGCTAGGGAGCTGTTTGCGACGCTGACCACGGCTTCACAACAGGAACGCTGCCCTAACTTCAAGGAAGAAATGGATGCAGTACTGGACTACTGCCCGGTGACGCGTCACACAGACCCCGAAGAGGTATGTCAGCGTTTTGAGACCCTGTGCTCCTGTGACTTTTTTGATTTACCCTCGGATCCCCTGTTAAGGCGATTTTTGAAGTGTGGCACACAATGTTCTGGGGTCTGAAGTTAAAATATCAGATGCCGGAGCGGGTCCGTACCTGCCAATCATGCTCGCCCGCTCCTACCAGGAGTCAGCCGTTTCCTGTTTTTCCTTCTCCTGTGTCTCATGTGCGTTCAGTGGTTTCTAGTTCTGTGTCTTCAGCTTTTTCTGTTTCTCCTGTAAGTCGTGCTTTCCCTGTATTCCCTGTATTCTGTGTCTCGTGTGTCCTGTGCTTCGACTGTACGTTCTGCCTCTGTAGTCCCAGTGCACTCCACGCGCTCTCTGTCTCCTGTTCGTTAACATGTATCATGCTCCCTCAGTTTCCAGTGTCCCCTCTGTTTCTCTACGCTCTGTGTCTCATGTGTGCTCTGATTATCCGGAGCGCCGTGCTTCTCATTGTTTCACACCTCGCCCTCTGCATTCTCGCCGTTTCCGTTCTCTGTCGTCTCGCTCACTTTCTTTTCGTTCCCTAACTATGTCTTCTTCAGTGTTCTGTCCACCGTCTTCACGTCTGCGTTTTCTTCGCCCTGCCTCAGGACATGTCTCGTCCAGTCCTGTCTCTCCTGCTGTCTCGTCCAGTCCTGTCTCTCTCCCTGCCATGCCTCTGTCCAGTCAAGCCACGCCCCTGTCCAGTCAAGCCACACCCCTGTCCAGCCAAGCCACGCCCCAGTCAAGTCAGGTCTCGCCCCAGTCAAGTCCGGTCTCGCCACAGTCAAGTCCAGTCTCACCACAGGCCGCTCAAGCCACGCCACAGGCCACTCAAGCCACGCCACCGTCAAGCCCAGTCTTGTCCAAGCCGAGCCACAGCCCAGTCTCGTCCAAGGGCAATAAATTATCTATTGTCGCATTTTTCTAGCATTTTGGTCAGTTCACACTTATTGCTCTCGTCCAAAATAAATAACAACCATATATTAAAATATGGTCCAAAATATAGAAGGCAAGATACGGTTTAAATATAACAAGATTCAAGAACATAAGGAAAATGCAATTGACCAAATATACATTGACAGTATAAGTATACACACGCACACAAAAACATTTACATTTTGAGAGTGACGCGCGCATACGGGAAGTGACGTAAATTAACTCTGCACACGACGAAGGCATGTCACACTTAACGTTTATACAGAGTTTATAGGAGTTGGGACCGTGGTCTTACCACTAAGTTCGTTTGGAAGCAGCGGGAGAGAAAGCAGCTCTTCAAGCGGTCTCGGTACACTTGTTTGATCCGCTTTAGGTGCGGCTCCGAGTTCGATTGCCGTTTCACACCTGCTCAAACGAATCGTTCCAAACAGTGAAACAAACTCTGGTGTCGAGTCAATCGAAAGTGGCAGATGTGAAAGCACCCTTACAAACGGATCGGTTTGTGAATGATTCGTTCGAAATGAACAATTTTTATATGACCCGGGAGTCGGGAAAAACGAGTCTCCTCAGTGAACGATTCGTTTGTGACGTGACTGTAGCGAGAAGAATCATTCGCAATTTGTTCAAATAGATCACGCCGCATTCAGTAAAAAAATGATCGAATGACTCCAAATTAATCATTCACTTTCTCGCATCCCGTCGCGTCAGTTAAAAAAATTTAACCTCCCATCACTACCTTCTTTGACTGTTTACTGGTTTCTTTTTTTTTTTCTCCTGATGGTCCGCGCTCCCCCCTGCAGTGCCTGTGCACCCCCCCTGGCGGGTGCGCCCCCCACTTTGAGAACCACTGGTCTAGACTTAAATTGACTCACTGATTCTGAGTCTCGAATTGGACTGGGCAGAGCATTCCATAGTTTGGGTGATAAGTATGCAAAAGATCTTCCACCCTGGTAGATTTTTGAGATTCGCGGTATTATATACACATAAGTTGCTCCCTCCAATTGCGGGAGAGCCATCTCTATAAGTCCATATAACAGCCAAACAGCAAAAGTGCCTGTTTTGATAAGTGGCAGAAATATAGCAGGCCCCATTCTGAAGTCAAATACACACATTGACGTCTCATGTGTACCTCATATACGTAGACGCTTATTTACCTCATATAAACGTTGTCACGGGTGAGCTGGTTGTTTCAGGACAGGGGGGTATGGATCCCCGTGCACAGCATGAAAACAGCCGGAAGACGAGGGGTTAACTTCTTTGGTGAAGGGGTTTAATCCAAAAAACGAGACTTGATATACAAAATGCAACACGAGGCGAGACGAGACATAACACAACCAAACGTAACGGTAGAACGCGACAACAACTGTGACAAAACCCGGTGCTTAAATACATAACACATGACGAGACAAACGATGAACACCTGAAACAAATCGAGACAATAAACATAATCGCGGGAAAACGGGAAGTGACGTGAAAACAGCTGGTAAGAACAACGGACGCACGCGGGGAAAAATTAAACAAAACACACGTGACCAGGAACCAGGACGACACAAGACAGCTGACATAAGTAAACAAAACATCGTGACGCAAAGCCGGAAGTGACGTGAATGCACCGAACGTTATCAAAATAATAGTCCCCGAATAAAAGTTCAGCCCAGCATCAGCTGGGATCCATGACAAACGTATAATGTGTCCTTTTAAGACAAATCGCTTTTATTGCTTCTTGTTACAACGTAACAGGTTCATGATAGCATGTGTATGCTTTGTTTTTGTTTAAAAAGAGTTAAATAAAAACTTGTGCCAAATGCAAACTTCTCATTGGCTCATCCAAGAATTGTTGGCTCTCATTGGACACGTTTGTGAGACTTTTTAAAAGATCTTTTTAGTCGCTTAAGAATTCTTTTTGCGCAGGGTTTTTTGTATTATTGTTTTGTGTTTTTCTGGCAAAAATGTATTGTATATAAAGCATTAAAGAATATGTATATAAATTAATTGGAGAGCGTTATTGTCATGCAAGTTCGAGCAACCCAAGAAAATTATGCTAGAGCCCCACTCCTGAGCAATCAGGGATAATTAACAATAAAAAATCATGTTGCTCCATCTAACGTGTTTGATCAACCCAAATTAATCTAGTTGAACGGAAGAAAGGTCATTAACCATAGTACCAACCAAGTACCATTAACCATAAAACACCATGTTGTTTGATCATGTGTATACTTTGTTTGGTGAGCAAAATTGTTTCTTGCTATATCAACACCATTTATCAGGTGGAAATGCTTTCCATAATTTTATTATGTTAATACAGCAAATCTTATTTTTCAGTGTACCAGGCAGCCATACTTGAGTAAAAGTACAGATACTGTACTTACTGTAAAAAGTACTCCATTACAAGTAACAAGTCACCAATTTATGTTGAACATAAGCATTTTACTTGCACTGAAAATAGGCAAAAAAGGAACTCTTTTCATGAGGTTTTGTTTTCTATTACAAAAACTAAATTTAAATAAAAAATAGTAGAACAAAGTAGATAAAAAGAACAAAAAGTCAGTCTCAAGAAAAAGTAGATGTAAAATAAAATTCTAATTAGTAAATTAAATATATAATAAAATTATATGTGATATAATAAAATTTCTTTTTAAAAAACACATTATTTGTCTTCTGAGTATTCAAGGTCAAGTTTGAGTAGCTTCTGAAGTGCCGGCTTATCGCGCACAATTACAATGTAACGAATAGCGATAAATTCAAACAGTGTCCATTCAATTGTAGTGGAGTTAAAAGTACAGATACTCAATCACAAATGCAGTGGAGTAGAGAGTAAAAGTTGCTTATATTTTTGATACTCAGTGCAAGTACAACGCAGCAACTTTAGTAAAGTCCACAAGTACACTCAAGTACTTTACACCTCTGTTCAACAATAGTCGTTTTACGGATACTCGGTTTTGGTTGCAAAAAGGCTGAATTGTGACGGAAACTGTTGGGTGGACCACATCAGACCTAAACTCTCCCAGATGTGAGAAGATGTGTGAGGACCAGGCCTGACCGCTTCAAACCCAGAGGAGAGCGAGGTAGGTGGGCGGGTCAGAGGGGGACGAGAACCAGGTGTGTTTGTCTGCGCTCCGCTTAATGTTTCACAGAGGAGGGGCCCGACAACTCCAAGAGGAAAAAACACGGGGACGTTTGGGGAGAAATAAAAGAAAATAATCCAATGTCTTTAGCGTCTGATGGAGCCACAGCAGTACTACCGTACAGCTGATCCCAAAGACAGAAAGCAGTAAAGTGTGGGAAAAGGGTTTAAGAGGCCGAGACCGAGATGATCCGGACAGGAAGAATCACATGACCTGACGCTCTCTGGAGATCTCGCACAAGATGTTTGACGCACTCAACGTAACTCCCCCCCAGTCCGACACACCCCGACGTCATTCAAATCCCCATGACGGGTGAC
Organism: Paedocypris micromegethes; assembly: GCA_028031935.1. Lineage (NCBI taxonomy): Eukaryota > Metazoa > Chordata > Actinopteri > Cypriniformes > Paedocypris > Paedocypris micromegethes. The sequence goes on along the minus strand of CM051507.1, from coordinate 8,814,267 downwards.
TTTATCTTTTGTGCTGCTTAGTTTGACGTGTTCTACGTATTAGTTTTCCAGGCAATGTACTTCACCAACAAGCTATGACACATAGGACGGTAAATTTCAGTTTTACAACCTACCAACCCAGCTAACAATGTTACCTCTTATATGCATCTGTTGATGTAGCAAAAAACTACTCAGTTACGATACTATTGCCATTATTGCCACTATTACTATTAATGAAAAGCTGAGTACTGATTCATCCGTTAAAAACATTCCATTTCAACAACTGAAAATATGTTTACTTTTGCTGAAAACATTTGCTTTACCATTACTAATGTATATTACCAATGTATGCATTACCAATGTATATCCAATGTATATTACCATCATAATACCCTATAAAAGTGTTTTTTCTGTGTTTCACTCCTCTCCTGAGCGCCAAGTGCCGTACGACAGGAATCTTCTAGGAGCTTCGAGTTGATCTTCTCTATGATGCCTCCTGGACCTCTGTAGACCTGATGATGCTGTTGGCGTGGAGCCGCCTCTTTCCCCACTGAGGAGGGAAACATCTTCTGGAATCATCATTAAAATGGCGCGAAACAACCAACGCACTGATTGTGTAGTGTTAGAATGCCAGAGGAGACTGGCACCAGTGAGCCGGGTTCTTCACAGGGTTTTTTCCTTGTTAGAGAGGTTTTTTACCTGGCCACTGTCGCATATGTGCTTGCTTACTGCTCTTTCTCTTTGTCTTGTCATAATCATAGCCATTTACTTAAACACCACCAACCAGACAATCAAATGAATAAAAGCAACAATTCTCTTACATATTTCACACGTGCGCTTTGAGACAGTTACAACTGTTTAAAGCGCCTTACAAATACTCAGAACTTGAACTTAAAATACTGTGCTGTCAAAAGTAGTCATATTCGTTACATAAGTAGAAGTATAGATACTAGTTTAGATATAGATACGAGTTAAAAAATACTTTTGTGAAAGTAAAAGTAACAGCCCAATCTTTTTACTGAAGCAAAAGTACTGTTACTAGTACAGATAAAACTACTTCAAATATAAAAGTAAAAGTAATGCAAGGTTAAGATGTCATTATGACTATATTGCTATATTAAAATGTTGCTGCATATAATTTCATCAAAAATTAATGCATTTTATTACAATGCTTAGCCTTACACATAAAATAACCTCTGTAATAAAATCTAATTAAATCTGTATAATTTGTTACAAAATAATAGTCAAATAAACAGTATGAAATAATGCTTGGTGTTTATATGATAAAAACAAGTAGAAGCAAAAAGCGGGAAAATAATTACTCTAGTAAAGTATAAATAAGCCAAAATTCTACTTAAGTAAAGTAATGAAGAAGTTACTTAAGCAGTACCATAAATGTCTCTTGTATGTTGCACTGGATAGAAGACGCTGTTCTATCAAATCTAAACAACACACACAGAGAGACACACACACACACACACACACACATGACCCCAACTATAACCTTAACAGAACCTCAACTGTACCTTCAGCTCTAAAAACTCCATCTAGACCCTCAAACAGACTTAAAGGTTGTTGTAAGACAAAAAGGTCCCCACAAGTGACCATAGACAGTGAGAAAGTTTGTAAGTCTGGCCACTAGGGACCGTATTGAAATTGTGCTCTGCATTTAACCATCCAGTAAAGTCACACACACACACACACACACACACCAACACAGAAACACACACACATTCCCGGAGCAGTGGGCAGTCAAAAGCTGTGGTGTCTCTGGGTTGCCCACTGGTGAGGTATTTGAACATGCAATCTCTTGGGCACAAGTCCCATTCCACACCACTAGACCAAGCACCCCTTTTTTCATAAACGTAGGGGGTGCTAATAATCGCAAATATCAAATATGCGCTATGAGTGAAATTATATACACGAAAATATTTTTTGGTAAGTAATTGGACTCTATTGTAGTCATTTGAAGTGTGTGCATGTAGAAATGTTTTAAATCATTTGTAACCACGTAATAAAGGTTGTAGGTCATAAAGATTAGAATAACTGTTTGGGAGTGGTACAAAATTATGAACATTCTATTTGACCAGTTTAGTTTTAAAAGGTTAAAATGCATAACTGTTTGGAAATGGTTTAAGATTTCTGTTTGATCAGTTGGGAGTTAACTTCTGTTTGGGGGTAAATAAGGAACCCAGTGAAAAGAGGAGAGGAGAGCATTTTTGCCCTGCATGCAGGTCACTGACAAAAGTTTTCCGTATTTCAAGTCAGGAACAATTAAAACTAAATGAAAACACGTCGTCTTAATGCAGCGGCGCGCGTGTGTGTCTATATAACTAAACTGTCACGGACCCAGACAGAACTTTTATGTTGAAATGTTCACATTTTATATTGGAAGCTCCCGTCACGCCGCCATGTTGTGTACCTGCTCTTTGTCTTTGTTGTCATGGTTACCCGGTGTTTTGTGTCTGCAATCAATGTCATGTATTTAAGTTCGTCCAGTCATTGTCTTGTTGTCGAATTGTTGCAGTGTTTCCTGTCACTCGTCTTGTCCAGTTCATGCTCACGTTCATGTGTTTCTGGATTCAACCTTTTGGGAAGAACCTTTAACCCCTTGTGCTTTGTGTTCTCGTCCAGGCAGCGCACCTGAATCCACCTTGCCTCGTCCCGGTGACATAAACAATGGTCCGTAGGCAGACTTGCTACAGTATAAGCTTTTATTGGCTCAACAGATTATTATAAATTGACACTTAACAGAGACAATATAGCACTGTATAGAAGTCATCTTAAATACAATCATTAATAATACAACAAGCAGAGACTACGAACCACATCCGGGTTAGCTTAGCTTTACCCCTTAAACCTGGTTCGTTTTCTAAGTGCTTGCACATACTCACCAGTTCTTCACTTGTATTATCTGATCATCTGATCATCACTAAAACAAATTCACCATGTAAAAACAACCTCAACTCAGTTGCTTTTGCCCAGCAATTTCTGTTTCGTTTTTTGGCCACTTTCTTTAAGCAACCTATCAGAAATGTTGATCCCATACATTAATTGAATCGAGAATTCCTCAGCAAATCTGTACTTATGACAACTGTTCAAATGCTAGTACACATGTTCCGTTTGCTTACTAATTGACGAGGATCTCCACAAACAAAACCCCCAACCGCTTCTGAGGGCAGGGAAATGTAGTGCTTGCATGATCTCATAGAAAAGTGGAGCAAACCTGGTCCTTTGATGTTCCTCAGTGTCGAGCTGCATGGGCCGCACATGGTCGGACTATTAAAGTGGTGTGAGAGGCGAGAGGCCCTGCCAGCTCAGTCTTCTCTGCTGTTACGTCTGTCGCTCCGGCACTTTCATACTGGCTTCCCCATCCACCCAACCCACGTCTGGGGTCACTGCACTTTCTACAATGGCTCTTTCCACATCAAACTGCAGCCAGCAGGGTATATCCTCTCTACATCGCGCTCTCCTGCTTTCACACCATCTTTTCTGGTTCCTGACACAGTGGCTGGGCAGTGGGGGATACCTTTCTTCCTCCGTGAGGATGGTGAGGGGAATCCAGTTCTTTGAAGTGGAGTCTGATCTCCTGCCGATATGTGACGGTGATTTACAGTCCGTCTCCTTAGGTGAAAGCCCAAGTTGTAGGTGCCTAAGGTCCTTCTTTGAAGGTCGGGATTGAGGCTAGTGGGCCGTCAAAAAATGTTCCAATATACAAATTAACTGATCTTAATGTTCTAGACAAATATTAAATTGAGGTACTATTCACAATAGGATATGATATGTAATCTAGAATAATGTGGATTTTTCTAAAATATATATTTTACGTATTTACGCAAATATAAGCACCCTCCTGATTTTTCAGGCACAAAATAAAAATTCCATTCTGAAAAACAAAATAATGAAAACAATAACAAAATCAAAACAATATTGAAATATCAAATATTGAATATTTTAATCATGTGAAAATAAGCACCCCGAAAGTTTGAGCATCTAAAATTGGGAATAAAAGAGTGCTTATATTTGCGTAAATACAGTAATAATTTCTGCACAGTTCTTGTCACATTCATTATTCACAACATAATTTTTTTTGTGATTTAGCTCTTGGAAACAGTTTTACAGTAGATAGTTGTAACCGTGAAAAGCGCCATACAAATGCACTAAACTTGAACTTGAACTTTTAGATAAGGATCTGGATTTTATCAATTTGAAATGCTGGTGAAGATCACTTAACATTTTCTTCTCAAGGTTCAGAAGATAATGCCAGTTTGTTGCAACTTAGACGTGCTACAATGCATCTGACTTCTGCTTCAGATTTAATCATGCATCGCACGGGACATTTGTTAAGTTTCACGTAAAGTCACAGGATGTACCTCGCTTGATCGGAGTACAATCTGAGCTTCCAGGCAAAATCTGGAGCAGATCACGCTTTTTTTTCCCTTCCAAAACATGCTGAAAGTCTGTGAGAAGAGTGCGACTTTGTGGCTATTTGCGTGTTTTAAACGTTTAATCTCCCATAGGTTTCTCAAAGGGAGCAGCTGCTTCCCGTCTGAAAAGGCAACCCACGGAACGAGCCGTCCCAACCACACTAAATCACCATTTCAGCCAAAAAGTGTTATCAGAGCAGAGTTGTCTCCTACTTGTACCACTGGTGTCATGTTTCAAATAGCTCTTTCTATTATAAAAGAAATAAGCAAGTCAGGAGACATGTGATGAGCTCAGTCATGGTTTAATCATCAGCGGTCCTTTAAACTCTTCAAGGAAAAAGTCACTGACCTCAGATCTGACACGTCTGATCATCTTTCTTGATTTGTTCTGCTGACGTTCTTGTGCCCCCCCCCCCTGTCTCTGTCTCTCTTTCTCTTCCCCTCTTTCTACCAGTCTCACATTCTCTACTCTCTCTCTCTCTCTCTCTCTCTCTTGATCATCTTTCTTTGTTTTGCTGACGTTCTTGCCCCCCCTCCTCTGTTTCTCTCTTTCTTCCTCTCCTTCTCTTTCTCTACCCCTCTCTCTACAATCTCACATTCTCTACAATCTCTCTCTTGATCATCTTTCTTTGTTTTGCTGACGTTCTTGACGCCCCCCTCCTCTGTTTCTCTCTTTCTTCCTCTCTTTCTCTTTATCTACCCCTCTCTCTAACAAATTTCATGTTCTCTCCACTCTGTCTCTTGATCATTTTTCTTAATTTGTTCTAATGACACCCCCACCCCCGCTGTTTCTCTCTTTCTCTGTCTCTCTTTCTCTCTCTACCAGTCACACATTCTCTCCACTCTCTCTCTTTCTATCTTTGTCTCTACCTCTCTCACGCCCTCTTTCTATCTCTATCTCCCACGCTATCTCTTACTTTCTTCTTCGCTCTCCCTCTCACCCCCTCTCTCTTTCTCTCATTCCAATACATTCAATAAATTTTTTTTCTTTTGTTTCTCAGTGTTTTGGTCTCACTGTCCTCTTTTTGTCATTTTATATATCTGACCTGTTTTATTTCTCTGCCTCCCTGTCATTCTCTCTGGTTTTGTTTTGGTTTTGAATTGAAGTGAATTGAATTGAAAAAGCCTTAAATAGTCCCACTAAGATCTGCGCTATCTCTCCTTCACACAGCGGTGGGGTGGATGAGTCTCTCCAGAGCAGACAGTGAGTTTTCTGATGAGAGATAAGACTGACCCCTGCTGCTTCACTGCTTAACTGCACCCAAGTGTCTCTTAAAGCCTGTCGACCCCCCGTTGGCAGGGGCTCAGCTTCCATAGTTTTCTCAAGCATCCATCATGTTCATGATGACTTCTCTGGAGACAGGCCGGTCCTTCACAACAGTCAAAAACAACAACCTAGTGTCCAGATCAGAGAGGGAAGAAATATATGTTCTAAACATTGCTGGCCGACTCAGCAGGTTCGGAACAGCACTGGAAACATGAGCAGGATCAGCCTGGTGTTTGAAGTCGAGGCTGCTTTGGGTTTCAGCTGGAATATTTGGGTTTGAGATTAAGTTTTTGGTTAAAGATTCTAGGGTTGAAGGTTAATGGCTCTGTGGGTGAAGGGTTAGAAGTTGTGAGTATTTCTCCGTGTTCCAGTGGAGACTTTGACCTGACTTTGTCTTTACGGTATTTTGAACAAAGACAAGCAAAAGTTGAAATGCAATAGTGGTGTTTCTGTTGCATGAGTGAATCTGAGCAATTGTCCAACCAATACAAATGCGCAAACCTTTACCGATTTGTTTGACAGTGAAAAAATAAATGTTAAAAATATACTAGTACAAATTCTTTTACGTACATTTTGTGTACATGGTTCCACTTTTTAAAATGTGTTCATAAAGAAAAGGAACCTCCATAACGGATTAACCGGATTTACGTTGGAAAAAACTATCCGACTTTCCTGTAATTTTACTAGTTCAGCAGGTTAAAACATTTAACAGGCCGCATGTGAGCCCCGGTCCATAGTTTTCCCAGGTATTGTATTCAATTATATATAATTTATATTATAACTGATATTTATTTTAGATTCATTTAATTTCAATGTACAATTTATTTAATGTAGAATCTGCAAATACAATTTTATTATTCAAGCCGATATAAATATCTGCTCTCCCGGGCAATTGGTGTGATGGTGCGGGTTGTGTTCTGTAAGGTGACCTTTAGTGTCCTGAAAGGCGCCGAAAAATTAAAAAATGAATAAATAATAATAATAATAATAATAATAATTATTATTATTATTATTAATACATATCAATCTACTCTGGACTGGAGCAATTCTGGGCTTGAAGGCGGGATACACTCTGATTGGTGGCCAATCAGCATAGTTGCTCCGTACAGTGATGACACACACATTCACACTATCATCTACATGATCAATTGTCCAGCATGTTTCTGGACCGTGCCTACAGTAAACCAGGTTAAAATGGCTTGTCCATGTGAATGGTGGTGAGTTATTGTGTTTACAGCTGCTGGAAGTACGGCTGGTGCAGGCTGGAGTTCACTGAGCTCGTGAAGGAGGACGTGATGACGCTCGTGCTGACCGTCCAGGACACTAAATTCAACATCAGGCCCTCAAGGAGGAGGATCTGCGTCAGCTCCATTCCACTCGTTTCTGCAGACTCTGCCCTCCGTCACATGTGGCCGGACTCAGACAGAACCATGTCCATTCATTGACTAAACTGATACTGAGGCCAGAAACGTTCTGCTTTGTCCTGGTGATGGATGTGAAGTCAAACACCACAGCTCGACATGTCCAATAAATCCACAGAGTGTGATGAGGATTACAGTGATGATGTCTCTTCAGCAATAAAGTTTCTTAACACCATCCATCATGTGATTCCCTACGTAAACCGTTGTCCTCCAGAGTTCAGGAGGAACACCAGCATTTCACTGCATTCACGTACTTGTATTATTAGATCATTCTGGGACTTTCTACACTGTAAAAAGTGTCTTGTTGGATCAAAGCAAAGAAAATTGCGTCAACTGATTACAATTTTGATTACACCTAATCCGTTTACTTTGGTTCAACATAATGTTTTTACTATGAAAGGTATTAACTATCCACTACTTAGCCAATGCAAAAAAACATCTTTGAATCTAATTGAGTTTTTAAGTTTAATGACATCTCAATTGATACGTTTTCCTAATTGTTTCTCATCGGAACGGTTGAAAAAGAGACCAATTGTCAATTTGCATCTTTGTTGATTGGGCCTTGTGTACTAACGAGTTGGATTTAAATAATAATAATGTGTATAATAGTTTCTAACATTATATCATAAAATCTGAACAGAACCCATGTGTCTTGATCACTGAGGTGTAATAACAACCTATTTAAATAAGTTGCCTTATAAAGACACTTTGCACATAAAATCTGCTCAATTGATCCATTTAACAGACAGAGAGCAACCACGCCTCCCATTATGGGAATTGTAAACATGTAACAATGCACGCCTTTGGCACTTTTTACAGTGTAGGATTAGGTTACTCTTAATGACGTCAGGCGAAATATGATATTCAGTTTATGAGGCTTCTAAATTTTAAAGACGTGGTTAGCTTCATTTAATCTGATAAAAACAGGCGTCAGCGTCATTGAACAACGGAACCGGAAAATCCTGTAAACATTCACCTCAACATTTTGTTTTTGGCTCCAATATGGATGAGCGCAATACAGATCAAGTCAAAGTTTACGTGGATACAACAGACAAAATTTGAAATGTAATTTGAATTAATTTTAACAGGTAACAGAACCTGCCAATCAGTGTCAGTGGGCGGGTCAAATGCGCAGTCTCCTGGGACTGATTGATTAGGGATGTCACTCTCAAAGGCAACTGATGGACGAGTTTTTGTTAAATTTGTTTCAAATTCATAACAATAAATGATTTTACTTTTAGTCATCTTAAAAATTTCTTCTTCAAAAGTGTGATTGTTTGATTATTTATTCTATTTTCACGTCTAATTCAAGCTAATCCTTCTCTCTTTCGCTCTCCAATGATGTTTCATCTGCGTATCCATTCACAGCTGACCCCGCCCACTGCTGATGATTGGCCGATTCTGTCAGCACTCTAACTAACCCTGCAAACTGATCCTGCGTGATTTTTTTTTTATCAATTAAGGTTGTCATAAAGCCGCTTATTGAGAAGCCACATCTGGTGCAAATGTGATCACTAATTATAGACCAATTTCAAAACAACCATTTATATTTAAAAATCTTGAAAAAGGTGTTTCAAGACAGATTGAAAAAAATTCAATCAGGCTTTAGATCGCACCACAGCACAGAAACGGCACTAATCAGAAGTCACCAATGATCTTCTAATGTCATTGAATAAAGGGAACGTTTCACTCTTAGTTCTGTTAGATTTTAGCGCTGCCTTCGACACTGGTGACCATGACATTTTAATACATAGACTTGATGATTACGTTGGGGTTTCTGGACACGCATTAGAATGGTTTAGGTCCTATCTGTTTGATCGCTTTCATTACGTCCATGTAAATGGAGTCTCATCACCCAGATATAGTGTTAAATATGGAGTTCCACAAGGCTCCGTGCTCGGCCCAATCCTATTCTCTCTTTATATGCTTCCTCTAAAGGACATAATCAGAAGTCATGGTCATAGCTTCCACTGTTATGCAGATGATACACAAATTTATATCTCTAGATATGAGAAAAGATTCTCATGTAAATCTGTATTTATTGACCACATGTCCGATGTGTCTTCAGCAACACATTGGTTTTGGGAAACGACTGCTTCCACCTGAAGACCTGAACGTGTCGGATCTGTGAGCGGAAATAATCACGAGAACTTTCCTTTGGTCAAGTGGAGCAGCATGCTTTCCAGAACGTTCCCACTTCATTACTCGTTTCAACAGAGCCACTGGCCTGAAAAAATGGAACAGGAGCTGCTGCCAGAGTTGGGTTAGAATCTTGGACCGCAATCTTTTGTCCTTCAGCGAGAGAGGAAACGTCACGAAAAACACACCGTGCACTTTTTGACAGATCATAATCCCAACAAGCAGATGTCCATCTGAATGGGTGGTCGCCGCTCCATTATGTCTGGAGACGCATCGGCATTGCCATTAGCATGAATTCCCGCACTCTTCTCCTCCACTGGGAGAGGATTAAGGGAGTGTGAAGGAGAGGCGGCGAACAAAGGCGTCATGTGGTTACCATGAGGTGATGCTGGCACACACAGAAGAGGAGGAGATGCTGCAGTCGGCACGTACGCCGCGGTCTCCAGGGGGAGGGGCTTGACCAGCGAGCCACCGTCTTCGCATCACAGAGAGACAAGAATGCTCAGTGTCGCCAAATTGAACGTAATCATTCAGTTTCAACTTCAAGTCGATTAAGAAAGTGCCTTTCACTAGACTTGGAGGGATTGTTAGTCCCTCGCTTGATTCTGCATCAGTAGGTGTCAATCACAGCAGCTCCTTTGTTTCCACACTGCTGAGACACGTGGAATCTTCCACTCAGCCTCTTTTTGGGAAAAGCGATGATGGATGTGCTTTTCACGTTAGCTGAAGTCATCATGCCGATGGCAAGGGGATGCTTTTTATCCCAATCAAACTGTACATGTACAAGCGCTTCCGGTTGTAAATGTAAAGTGTTACATTTAATTTGAATTGAAAAAGCTTTTAATTGTCCCACAGAGGGGAAATTTCATAACTGATCGAAAGTGATGCTGAGCATAAAATAATAAATAAAGATGGTGGAACTCTACAGTGTTCCAGAAGCATAAAAAATAATGGACTTTATTAGTGTTAACATAGTGTTTATATGTGTTTACATTTTTTTGATTATTTTAATGGAATTTTAAATGTATTTATAATTAAAAAAAAATCTAAAAATGCTTCCAAATAATTGTTCGGTACAAAAATTGATTTGGCATTATAATGCCTTGATTCCTTAAAACATTATAATGTTTTAATAAATTAAATCATCCAAATCAGAATCAACTTTAATGGCCAAGTTTGCACATGACAACAAAGAATTAAATGTGGTCGGACACATTAACAAATGAATGTCAAAAAAATATATCAACAACATGCTGTAAATGTAGAGTAAATGTATGTTGCAATAGAAAGATTATAGTTCTTATTTAAGATTTTCACAAAGTTGAACTCATTATTAGCATGGCTAAATAATGTATTTGATAGACAGGCCTATCAAAAGAAAGGCAGACAAACAGGAGAATAAAAAAGGGAGACAGATAGGCCTATCAAAAGACAGGTAGACAGACCGGACAATTAAAAGATAGACAGACATGCCTTTCAAAAGTAAGGCAAAAAGACAGGACAATATATATATATATATATATATATATATATATATATATATATATAATAATAGAGTATTTGTAAGGCGCTTTTCACAGTTTTAACTGTCTCAAAGCGCACATGTAAATATGTAAGGGAAATGATGCTTTTTATTCAATTTGTCGTCTGGATTGTTGGTGTTGACTAAGTGGCTGCGGTTATGACAAGACAAAGACAAAGACCAGCGAGCAAGCACATACGCAACAGTGGCCAGGTAAAAAAACCTCTTTAACGAGGAAAAACCCTGGGGAGAACCCGGCTCACTGGTGCCAGTCTCCTCCGGCATTCTAACACTACACAATCAGGTGCGTTGGTTGTTCCGCGTCATTTTTAATGATGATTCTGGAACGATGTTTCCCTCCTCAATGGGGAAAGAGGCGGCTCCACTTCTCCAAGCCAACAGCGTCATCAGGTCCACAGAGGTCGAGGAAGCACCACCGATGATTCCGAAGCTCTAGGAGATTCCGGTCGTACGACACTTGGCGCTCAGGAGAGGAGGAGAAAAAAAAAAAAAAAAAAAAATTCCAAGGCAATTAGAAAAATTCAAGTACTATAGATTTTGACAATTTTCTGAAGGTGCAGGTGTAATTCGGTTCCGAGCACTAACTAGGCAGCCTTTCTATACGATATATTAATATTTTCTGTAAGTTATTATAACAGGTCAATATATGCTTCGTTGAAGAGACGCGTCTTCAGTCTAGACTTAAATTGACTCACTGATTCTGAGTCTCGAATTGGACTAGGCAGAGCATTCCATAGTTTGGGTGCTAAGTATGAAAAGGATCTTCCTCCCTGGTAGATTTTAGAGATTAAATATATATATATATATATATATATATATATATATATACGTATATATTAGGGATGGGCAAAGATCAAAAGTCTTGATCTAGATTAATCTCACTATTCTCTAAGAATTTATCTGCATTAATCTATACTTAATATTTATTTGTTTTCATTTTTTTTTTTATTGGAATAAATGACGAACAAAATCTCGTATTTTTTTCACACGGATTTATTTATTTTTTATTATTGTCAAACGTCACTCCGTGCCTTCCACCAGTCACTAAGGCAGACCAATCTGTTTACGTTTTCCGGTGACAAATTGGCTCTCCTTCTCCTTCTCCTTCTATGGCCCGCCAGAGAAAAAAGTCTCTCGCACGGGACGTTTGTGGCAGGAGTTCCGAGGTACTTGCGGGCGACTTCGGCCACGCGACGAAATGCGGCCGCGTTTGAAAGCCACCATTTCAGAGGACACTGATCCAGATCAGCACAGGCTCTAGACGGTATCGCTCCAGAGTATTGTCCTCCGGGATGTCTTCTGACTCCGAGTCCGAGTCTGACCGTGTGAGCAGCAGGGCTAATTTGTGCCTGGACTCGGGGGACTTCTCCACGGGTGTTGGCAGAGCTGGTTCTTTCTCCTTCACTAGCTCTCTTAGCCTCGCCCACACTGGCTTCCTCTCTGCCCGGCTCAGGCATCTTAGGTCTTTGAAACGTGGATCCAAAGCCGTCGCAACCTTGGGTGAATAAACGAGAAGTGAGGAAAAGTGAGAAAAGTACACATCTTCAATGGATGCACTGGTCCGTTTCTAAGAACCTTGAGCCACTCGAGGTTCAAGTTCTCAACCCGCTCGGTCAGGTCCTTGAGGAAGGCAGCTTTGAACCGACCGATGTAGGCGGGATCGTCGTCCGAGATTTCCATGGTGCGCTGAAGGTGGCACAGGGTGGGTAGTGCCACAGAGCAGGAGACGTACTTTCTCCACCGAGGAGCTCAGTGACGTACCTAGAGGCAGACAGAAGCAGAGCCTTGGTTAACGACCCGCTGGTCCGCGTGGCTTTTACGCGGAGCATACCTGCAAGGCTCCAACACTGCTTCCAGCCTGGACAGTCTCTCGTAGTCGGCGCTCGTCGGGAGGGTCAGGCAGTGCTTCTGTTGAGACAGTGTTGCATGGAGCGCTTCCCTGTTACGGAGCACTCGCCTTATCATCTCTAGCGTCGAGTTCCACCGCGTTGCAACGTCTTGCACGAGGGACTCCTGGTCCTGCCCGAGCGAGGCTTGCTGGAGGTTCAGCTCATCCGAGTTGGCCGGACTGTGCCTGAAATGTCCCACAACTTTACGGACTCTAGTCAGTGCAGCCTCGAATCCACCTTCCCGGAGGGCGATGACCACAGCCCTCTGCACGACGTGCGCAACGCAGGGGATGTGCTCGAAGGGCAGTAGCCTCCCCGCGGCTACCATACTCGGAGCGCTGTCCGTGCCAATGGTGCTGACTTTGTCAACGATCTCCCAGTCTTTGGCCACGTCCATGAACTGTTTGGCGCACGCTTCGGCAAAGTGACGCTCCTCGGTCTTCATCACGCCTAATGAACAGACAATCGGTGAAATGTCGTTTGAAAAAAAAAAAATTAATAAAATAAATAAATAAAATAAAAAAATAAAAAAATAAAAAAAAATAAAAAATTAAATGAAACAACACTGAACCTGACTCACCTAATGTGAAAGAATGAAGTTCCCAGCCGGAGTCGATCAGGTGGGCAGTCACGCCGAGGTAGTTGTCGTTGCTTATGGAGGTCCAGTGGTCGCCGGAAAGCGCTACCCAACGTGCACCCGCAAGCGTCGCGGCTTTGGTCACTCTCTCTTTGGTCTTCCACCACGCTTATGGGCCGGCAGCTGGTGGATATCCACCGGGCCAAAAGGTTCGTTAGCTGGGCAGAAAGAGCTGCACTGACCGGCCTCGCTTGAGCGCACTCGGGGATTGTTCTCTGACGGCGGCGGCAGCGAACGCTCTCCGCACTAGTGCTTTGCCTCTCCTCGTCCGCTGGCGCAGTCTGGTGCTTGGCCTTCAGGTGGTATTTCAGACTGGTAGAGCTCCGGCAGTAAGCGAACTCCGAATCGCACAAAGTGCAAATTACCTTTCGCTTGTCGATGGTTCCGTCTGGAAGCAGCTTAAAGTTGAATTTTCCGTGGAGCAAATAGTGAACGGTCCTTTCTCCGACGCCACCTCCGTCTGACTGCAGTGTTTGCTCGGCGTGCTGATTTGCCTCGGCAGGTGATGGTCATTGGCTCTGGTCAATCATCTGAGCGGACTCCTCTGAAGTAACAGGCAGGAAAAGGGCCTGGCTTGCTGGAGGATTCAGCTATGACTTGGCTGAACAGTGCCTGCATTATGGGTAGATTACCGGGAGTGCGGGGGTTTAATCGTGCGGTAAAAAATTAGCCGCGGTAACGCAGATACCGCTGATACCGGCCCAAACCTAATATGTATATATATATTAATGTTTTTCATGATACTTTTTTGCAGTGAAAAGATGTAAATTTTTTTAACTAGTTAATCGCACTTCCCTGACCAAATGAATCGCGATTATTCGCGATTAAATGACTAAAGCTTGGAATAATGGATAATGAGGTGTAATATGTAAATTAATGTAAACTCAACACTAAATAGACACTAGTTTAAATACTGCAATATAATTTAGTATTATATTTGTTTAATTTGTAACATATTTTCTATACGTTTTGCCTTCTTTTTGTCAGCTGAAAACAAATTAACTTAATAAATACTTGAAATACATGAAACATTTGTCTTGGAATGTACATAAAGAAATTACATAAAGCTTAGAATGTCTGTTTTTAAATATAAGTGAAGTAAATACAATATTGCCTTTATCTAATCCCTATGACTCTAAAGTGGCCGCTTGATGAACAGATTTGAATCTGACAAACAAGTTGCGTATTTGCAGTTGAAATGTCTAAATAAGGTTGAGTCTCAGTTTTAACAAGTCCATTCAAGAACATGTGGAGATTGATGAGACAAGCAAGTGTCTGTCATTAAACACTTTGTGCCTAAATGGCAGCAGGTGAAAACAAACACTCTGAACTGGGGAAACAAACACGCACACCTGGTGCTCTCTGGGTCTATTCTTGTCACTCAGAGCTTCTGATCATAATGAGTCACACCTGGATGACACTAGCATATTGTACCCCCCCCCACACACACACACACACACTGTGTTTAATCACCGGACTGTAAAAACTCATTTCACTACATGTTGTTGCAAAATAATGCGTAAGTGAATTTGAAATTTGAATTTGTATTTGAAAAACCTTTACTGGTCATTTCTTGATCATGTGACTTCATCAGTTCATGTGGGGTGAAGTTTTTTTTTTCTTTTTTAACTCTACATTAAAAACTAGCTTTGTCTCTTTGTCCCACACGATGTGCTGTGAATTGCCAAGGAATCTCTTTTCAGGCCGGACTCCAGAGGGTCCAGCTTCAGCCTATAGCACCAGACTGTTGGTGGAGTTGCGTCATTTGAATATCAAAGCACACAGTGAGACGAGCAGGCGGAAGCTTCGCTCTAAAAACTCACTGATCCAAGCCAAACTCCTGAAACAGAACCGCACGTCTCTGGCTCAGCTCGCCGTTCAAGTGAAACGCTACAAATGAAGAGCCAACGGTTCATCTTGTTCTGCATCTTGACTCCTGTGCATCATAACTCCCATTTTATTCAGTTTCTTTCGCGTTGTCCAGAAGTTCAGGAGAAGTGCACAACGTGTGCACAGAAGGAAACAGCATCATTTGCATCAGACTGTCAGACTCGCGTCTTCATTAAAAGAGGATTTGCTTCAGCCTCTTATGCTAGAACCAAGTACTCCACCTGGTTTGACGCTTTTTTCCGTGTTGATACTTTTGACCTTCTTGACACTCGCAGCTCATTCGCTTGCAAAAAGTAAGAATCTGCGTCGTGCTGGAGTGAAACGGAGCCCAGATTGAGATAGGAAGAAAAGTTACAGATAAATAAATAACACAGTTGATTCTGGTTAATCAGGAAAGCCGCTAATTTGGGACAAATCCTAAAGTTTGGAAACAAAGACGTGGAAAAAAAGAGGAAAAAAAAAAGTGTCACTATGGCCACTAGGGACAGTATCAAAAGTGCTCTGGATTAAACACTAAAATAAAATGCCTTTCACGACGACATCCAATCATGATCTGAGCTTGTCAACGCAAAGAGAAGCAATAAGGACACGGGGCAGTCATTTAGAGGGGCATGAAAAGCACCAATGATGTCTACTCCCGGCAGGAAAGAGCGGTCAGATATGAAAGCGGTTCATTTTTTGCCCAAAAATAAAACAAACCTGAAGCGCCATCTGCAGATGAAACTTTATTTTTTCTTTCACCGTGCATTTTGTTACTTATAATTGTGATGCAATTATAATTTATTTTATTTTACTGTTTTAAATTTTTCTTTGTTGAGGTTTCATTTATGAGAATACATTTATTTGGACTGAAAGAAAAGTTCATAAAAATTAAGTTCAAGATAAATGTATGTTTTTCCAAATAAGTAAGATATTTTTTTATATATTATATGTTCATAGGTAGCTACGTATTCAGATTTCTTAGACATGGTAACTTTTGTAAATATTTATAATATATATAACCTATATTTTCCATGACTAAATCTATACTGTATTTTAGTCGACTAAAATTTAGTGGTATTTAGTGGACTAAAATTAGACTAAAACAAAAAAAATTAAGATGACTAAAAGTTTCTGATCACGTGACTCGGGATCCATGACACACTGAACCACAACGGCCTATTATTTTATGCTTAACCGGGAGAATAATAGCAGAATAAAGTGAGGCGATAGAAGTTCCACATGATCAGAGTCAATGGTCAAGTTCAGTTAAATCTGATTCTCCTCGTCAGAGTCGTTCGCTCCAGGCTTAATAATCTAAACCCATGGCTCCCAGTCCGTGGTTGAAATCGTACTGGGTGAAGTATGGAAACAGATTAGAGCCAAAAAATATCAAACGTACGCAAATGTATGTATGGGGGGGACAAGTGGAAATTTTTCATATTTCCGAATTGTTTTTTATTATCATTTTCGTTCGCAATTTTTGTTCAGTTGTGTGTGCGGTTCACCCGTATCTACTCTGTACCACCTCTGGTAGTGGTGACTTCAAATTCTAATTTTATTTGTCTTATACAACCACAATATGTAGTGAAATGTGTTTTTGATCATTCCAGCATTTAAACATATGGATGGAGGAGATACAACAAAATGTGCAAAGAAGGAAATAAGAAATAAAGCAAATAGGAATAGAAATATGATAAAAACAAGATATAAAGATAAAATATGTTACTCCAAATGTGCAAGGGATATACAATAAAAAGAAATACGATAAAAACAAGATAAAAAGTTGCATTTGAAATTTCCAAGATAAAACACTATTTTGACTTTTCTCACACAATTCGCATAGTGACTTTGAGTTATTCTGGAACTAAGAATAAATGAACGCCAACTTGAATTTGAGAATAATAATCATTTATGCAAACTTTTACTTTTTAATATTTGGTTGCTAAACTTTTGCAGTCAATTGTAGCCTGAAGTGTGGAACACATAGACATCATCTGAGGCTTGGTTTCATCTCTAGTGATTCCAGGCTTCCAATGTTTAAGTTCATTTATTTAGCGCTTTTCTTAGTTTGAAGACGGCTAAAAAGTCGCTAAAATGCAATGCAACTTGGGGAATTTTCACTTCAGTTTTGTCTTCAGCTAGTGACATTTTTACTCCTTTTACTCGTTTTATTTTTACTCATTTATGTGGCTTTAGCTTTGTTAGGAATATAAAAATACAAGGGTTTTCTTGCTGTTGCACGCTGTGTTTGTAGCTTCGCTGCTAAGCTGAGATCGTTACTAAAATAATCAGTACTCTGCATTAATTACTCGGCGTAATCATCTAATCGGCGATCTTAGATCCACAACTTTTCTTTCAACTCCCGGAGTAAAGCCGCGGTTTCAACGAGTTTTCAGCGTCTTCGTACTCCGGAAAACTCTAAGGGTAAGATGTGTACGCCGGTGGCCGTAGCCTGCACCTCATGCTACATGTATAGTTTAGCTCTATCGGTTGGCGGCGAGGGATTTATTTGCGCTAAGTGCAGAGAGGTTTTAAGGCTAACCGATAGAATTGAGGAGTTAGAAACACTCATCCGGGCGTTAGAGAAGGACAGACAGCGTGAGAGTAGTGAGACGCTCCCGGATGCCGTTAGCATTAGCGCTGAGGCACATTCCTCGGTTCCGAGCGGAGAGGTCCAGCAGCAGGACAACTGGGTGACAGTGAGGCGGAATAGTCGCAATTCGAAGCGGCATCACTCCTCCGTTCCGCTGTTAACTGCGAAGAGGCTTTCCCCGCTCAGAACAGCACCGTCTGAGACGCCTGCTGAAAGTGCATTGGTGATAGGAGACTCCATAGTGCGGAACGTGAGATTAGAGACACCAGCCAATACAGTTGTAATGTGTCATCCAGGAGCCAGAGTGTCTGATATCACATCGCGTCTGAAAGTGCTGGCTAATGCTAAACGTAAATATTCTAGGGTAGTTATTCACGCCGGCACTAACGATGTCCGACTTCGCCGGTCCAAGATCACCAAAACTAATATTAAAGAGGTGCTTGAAGCTGCCAAAAAGATATCAGACGGTGTAATTTACTCTGGCCCCCTCCCCGCTTACCGGGGTGATGAGACTCACAGTAGACTGTGGGCGCTCCATGGCTGGGCGTCTGAGTGGTGTCCTTCCAATGGCATAGGTTTTATAGACAATTGGAGATCCTTTCGGGGAAGACCTGACCTGTTAAAACACGACGGCCTCCATCCCTCGTGGAAGGGGGCCGCTCGTTTATCTTATAATATAGCCTATAGTTTAGCGTCTAGATCGTGACTCGCCACCATTGCCCAGGTCAGAGAGCAGGCGACTGAGATCACTATATCTCAGTGAGATCACTAAAACTGAGATCACTATATCTCAGTGAGCTCATCACTTACTACGAGCCTACACGACTGCTGCGCTCTCAAAACTCCGGCCAGCTTATAATACCGCCAATCTCTAAAATCTACCAGGGAGGAAGATCCTTTTCATACTTGGCACCCAAACTATGGAATGCTCTGCCTAGTCCAATTCGAGACTCAGAATCAGTGAGTCAATTTAAGTCTAGACTGAAGACGCATCTCTTCAACGAAGCATATATTGACCTGTTATAATAACTTACAGAAAATATTAATATATCGCATAGAAAGGCTGCCTAGTTAGTGCTCGGAACCGAATTACACCTGCACCTTCAGAAAATTGTCAAAATCTATAGTACTTGAATTTTCTAATTGCCTTGTATTTTTTTTTTTTTTTTTCTCCCCTCCTCTCCTGAGCGCCAAGTGTCGTACGACCGGAATCTCCTAGAGCTTCGGAATCATCGGTGGTGCTTCCTCGACCTCTGTGGACCTGATGACGCTGTTGGCTTGGAGAAGTGGAGCCGCCTCTTTCCCCATTGAGGAGGGAAACATCGTTCCAGAATCATCATTAAAAATGACGCGGAACAACCAACCAGTGACGCGGACCAGAAAATGACGCGGACCAACCAACCAGTGTTAGAATGCCGGAGGAGACTGGCACCAGTGAGCCGGGTTCTCCCCAGGGTTTTTCCTCGTTAAAGAGGTTTTTTTACCTGGCCACTGTCGCGTATGTGCTTGCTCGCTGGTCTTTGTCTTTGTCTTGTCATAACCGCAGCCACTTAGTCAACACCAACAATCCAGACGACAAATTGAATAAAAAGCATCATTTCCCTTACATATTTACATGTGCGCTTTGAGACAGTTAAAACTGTGAAAAGCGCCTTACAAATACTCATTATTATTATTATTATTATTATTTTCTTGAGTCACTGTTATTCAAGCAGGTCACTGGTTACAAATACTTGGCTGTTCACCTCTTTTTTTCTGTTTTGCATTTTCACCTTGACTAATTGGACTATCTGATTAGTTCTGCTCTTTATGACATTAAACAAGGCCTTCGCTTTATTTGCTTTCCCACAGGCTGAGCCACTCGGAGAAAACAGCCCTGTGGAATTCCGAACTGTCAAAACACTGGAATCATATGTGGTTTCAGCGCGAAAAAACTGCATTTGTTTAAGCTTTTGCAAGACAATTGAATAGTCAAAGGACCTGATAATTACATTTTAATATCACATTGAATTTTGTGTTTTGTAACTTGTGTATTCACCAACACGAGTGCTGGAAGTAATGCAGGTTTTGTAAGAATTTTAATCAATACTTGAGATTGTCATAGAACATCTTACTTGTGTAACCTCTGGTTGATGATAGAAAGTATCAAGACGTTGTTTTATGAGAGCCGCTGTCAGTGAGAGCCATCGAGGAGACGGCAAGATTTACTCAAGATGACTAGTGATGTGATGTTCATGAACAAATGAATGAATCTTTCTTATGACTCCTCAGCGAACGATTCGTGAACAATAGTATCGAGCAGCATTACTCCAATTCCAGTTTGTGATTCATTCAAACGGATCACTCGTTCGTTGTTCATTTTGTTCCCGTGTCACGCAAGCAAATCAAGTTTTGCTAGAGATTCACAAGATTTGAATCGTTTCGTGGCAATTTATGTATTATTTGTTGTCCGCTGAAGCAAACCATGTTGTCTTTTGGGTGTATTGGTGAAATGAACGCAATGAACAATCGACTCGAAATGATTCGTTCACTTTACTGTTCGAGATATAAAGATCCCAATCAGTTAAAAGAACCGAACTTCCCACACAGACAACAACGACACATACAGAGGACTTGCTTAGGTCTTTGTGAACGGGTGTTGCATTCCACTTATGCACATGGACATACACCAGAGAATGGGCATTGAGAGAGTGATATTCATATAAATAATTCCTGAAGATCTTTATATGATTCTGTTGTGTCATTAGCCATCCTGTACAGCATGGTCTGCTGGAGCAGCAGCATCACACTGACTAACAGGAAGAGACTGGACAAGATCATCATAAAAGTTCAGCTCTGCACTCTGGACAACCGGCAGGAGGTGGGTGAGAGAAGGGTCCGGGATAAATATCACATACATCTAGGACCACCACTCTCATTGCTTTATTGAACAGTTTAATTGGCAGAATGATTCGCACTGCAATAAACGAATTATTGTCAAGCCAAAAGATCTTGAAGTTACACAATAAATCTTTTTCAGACAAGATAAATTAACTAGCTTAGGATTAAAAGCAAAAGATTAATTAGCTTGTTTCAAGAAAATAGTTATCTCACCCCATTGGCAGATGATTTTACTTGATTTAAGTCATTTACTCATTTTTTTTTTATTTTTTTTTTTTTTTATTTCTGTGTGCTTTTTTCATTTTTTAGATTTCACAGACCTTCACTACCTGCTGCTGAAGAGTGAAAGAACGAAATAGAAGAGATGAGGTAAAAATGACAAGACTGAGGCTGTGACATTGTTTATTAAAGAAAACACTTAAGATACTACAGTAGGGACTGTAAACATCCGACAGGACTGTGTGAAGAATGTGGAGAAGAGGAGCTGCAGGAGATATGAAGCAGAAAGGGAGGAAATGAGAGAAAGACTGAGTAATAGGGGAGCAATTTGCGGATGGATGCCAACCGCTGTTAAGCAAAAGAGAGGAAGAAGAAGAAGTATCCACAATCTGAACTGTTGACCACATAAGCCAAGTTTTTGTATGTCTGTTGTGTCATTCATCGGTTGTGTTTCTACAGTATCTCACCATTCGTTTTACTTTCTGATTGTGAGATGCAAAGTCCTTGCTGTGGGACTACAGGCCCTCATATTCTTATTTACAAATCAGAATCTTGTGAACACACAACATGTTTCCGGGTCCAACACAATGATTTCGAGGCTTGTGGTTTTCAATTTAAAAAATCACATGAAGATGCACAAAAAAATAACAAAATTAGGTTTCCGAACCTAACATGCCATCAAACCTAAAATTGTTTGGTATTCAGACACACAATTTTAAACTGCAGAAAGCAAATGTCAGTTATTTATTGAACATGTAACTTTCCAGAGGTTGAGGTCACAGCAATAATCAGACTTCACAGAGGAGATTCTTTGGTATCTACTTTGATGTCTACCCTTTCTGAGGAAGACACTGGAGAGACTGGTCTTGAGTCACCTCAGATCTGTCACATGGTATATGAGTAGAGGACACCGTCATCTTCCTTTTACATCCAGCTTTTTCTCACCTTGAGATTCCCTGGCAGTTATTCAATATCTTCTGTGCCCTCAACACCATCCAGCAGGGCATTTTAAGCACCAACTGGAGGAGGCTGGTGTGGACCTCCTTCTGACAGAGTGGACAATGGATAATCTCACAAACAGGCCACAAGTTTTCGCCAACGGCTGTCTACCGACATCCCACCAATGCCATCACCTCACTTTCACAATGCACGTCCAGGGAATGGACATTGAGAGAGTGGACTATAATAATTACCCGGGTGTGCATCTGAACATTAAACGTGGACCGGACTCACTGTACAAGAAGGATCAGAGCAGACTGCTGAGAAGACTGTGGTGGCTGAGAAGGATTTTGGAGTTAAGAGACAACACTTGAAGACTTTCTATCTGTGGTTGCATCTGCTATCCCGTACGGTGTGGTCTGCTGGAGCAGCAACGTCACAGTGAGGCACAGGAAGAGACTGGACAAGATCATCAAGAAGTCCAGCTCTGTCCTGGGCTGCACTCTGGACATGGTGGAGGTGAAGGGTTCGAGATAGGGATTCTGGATAAACTGTCATCCATCCTGGCCCAGGACTTTCACCAGTGGAAGTGGCACTTTATTGGCAGAAGGATTCCCCCTCGCTGCATGATGGTGAGATCGCAGGTCTTTCTTACCTGCTGCTGTCAGTTTCTGCAATCCGAACTGCTGACCACAATAATATTAATAATTCTTTAGATTTTTATTTGGACTCAAAGCGTCTCTTACAACGCAGAACACCATCCTCTTGCCCGGTGAAATAACAGCAGCCAAACATACCATTTCATCATGAAAATCATTCCGTTTTTGGATTCTGGGGGAATTTGGAGCACTTTGAGGAAAGCCACGCAAGCAAGGGGAGAACATGCAAACTCCTCACAGAACATCCCCGACTGGTCTCAAACTCACACACAGTCTCAACGGAACCACTTTGCTGTGAGGCGGCAGCACTACCCACTGCGTCACAGTGTAATAGCGTGCAATATCCCTGCTTCCGGACTAAACCATGCATATTCATTCTTAGAAATTGAAATAAAGTGAACAGACAATGTCTGGATCCAATATGATGTCATTTGGCTCAGAAATCTCTGGTTGGGAAAAAAAAAAAAAAAAAAAAAAAAAAAATTAAACACGGAGCTTCTAGACAAAGACACATTTTAGCCTTAAATGTTGTTCTACAGTCAGACACAGAACAAGGATTTTAATGCCAATGATTTATTGAACAGGTTGAGGTCACAGCAATAATCAGACATCACAGAGGAGATTCTTTGGTATCTACTTTGATGTCGGTGTAGGTCACGCCCTTGTAAGTGCCCTTGGTGTCGTACTGCAGGACGCTGCCGTTCTTGCACGTGATCTTCATTGTGCCAGTGTAGGGCATGTCAAAAGCTGCTCTGCCGATGCTGATGTTCACGGCCAACTCAGTCTTTGGAGGAACGGTGATACTGGTGGACAGGGTTTCAGTTTTCTCATCAGTAAACGACTGACCGTAAGTGCTCTCCACACCGAGAGAGAAACTGTAACCGGCCGAGGTCTCAGCAACTCCTGGAACTCCAGCTTTCACTTCTACACTGAACGTGGCAGTTAAACTTGTGGTTACAGACCATGAAGATGTTTTGGTGACCTTCTTGGAGCTTTCAACCGTTTGGCTCTGCGCGACAGAGGAACTGTTCTTGTAAGATACGGATTTGATTTCTTCCACCGTCACCTTGGGTATGAGCTGGTTTAGAGTGGGATATTCAACATTAGTCAGAACAGCGGATTCCACTGCGTTAAGAAACAGAAAACCCATGCCATCAATGTCAGAACCTGCATTTCCTTTGATGCCCAGACAGTATCCAGATCCAACATCTATGGGATACTCCGTTTTCAGACCCCAGTCTGTCATTTTGGCAAAGAATTGTCCTCCAGTGGTGGTCTTGAACCTGATGGCTCCGAGTCGAGTTCCTGCCCCGTTGCCCCACAAGGACAAGGAGGTGAAACACTCTCCGGTCTTAAACGTGTACTCTTCATACGGACCAGATGGATTTCCAAAGGTCTCGACTCTCCCGTCGGAAAGCCAAGCTCGGATCGCCTTCACCTGCCATTCACCAACCCAAACGCCAATCTTCTCCAGACACGCTCCATTGTTTTCACCAGTGAACGAAAAACTTTTTCCTCCATGGCCACCAATGAGATGAAGAGTAGTTGGATACATTTTTTTGTTGGGAGTCTGAAACAAGAAAAAACACATCAGGTCTGCATGTGAAAGCATTTGTAGTTGGAAACCAGAACAGATGCAGTGTGAACAGAAACTCACTCAGGGTCCAGTAGAAGTTCTGCTCGTCTGCTGAAGGTCAGAGAAGTGAAGAGAGATTGAGCTGCTTAAATAGGGCCGAGTTGAGAAGGTCTTTATCTGAGGAGTCAGAACAATGACAGTGATTCAATCACTCAGACATTCTGCATTAAGACAAAGACCTTTGAGAACATCACTTTAGAGACAAAATCTGTCTAAACGAACCAAACAAGCAGCAGTTTATAACATAGAAATCTACTTGGATCTCCCATGGATTAGATTTAAAAAAAATTTACATTCAAATTGTCCAAAAGTCATTTTGTCTTAAGACCACACCATCAGGTTTCACCAGAGAAGTTTTTGCATTCAACACATTCACATTAGAATTGTGAGAAAGACCCATCAACAGATAAAACTCACATGATCAGATGACCTGAAGCTTCTGCTTTTGTCTTTGTGTCAATGTTGATCTGATCATCAGCCCATCAGAATCTGAGCAGCACAAACACACACTTCCATCGCAGCTTCTGATCTTCTTTATCAAGCCTGAGAGACACAACAGCAGCTAATCAACAGGAAGAAGATCAGCTGAGCTTTAGATTGTCTGCACCTGAACCACAGACTCTTGATTAACACTCCAACTAAACTATTACCTGCTCACTCAATAATGCACTAACACACATTCATTTTAGAGGAAGACTAAATTCAACTAAAAGCAGAAACTAATTTGGAGGAGTTAATATGAAGTGATTTCACACAGAGAAAACACAAACACAATTGTAAATGAATAGGTCGTGACATTGTCGGGTTAACATTGTGTTTACTTTGTTTCATCAATCATTGTAGATAATTTAAGATAATAAAAGAACATTTATTGTAAGAGTGCAAATGATGTAACATTGTTAAACAAATACTTAAAAAACAATAACTGCCATATGTCAAATAAACAGTGGTAAACTAAACCAAGCAAATATAGAAATACAGTGTAGGCCTGAGCGATTATGCCAAATGTCAAAATCTCAAATCATTGAACATTTTAACACAATTACAATTAATGAGCAATTATTTTATTCATTTTTTTTATATTTTGTCCCTCATAGTAGTCCACTGAAAGGTTTTGTGCAATAATTATGCTTGCATTCAAAATCTGAGATTTTTAAATAAAGGGTGCATTATATGATTTTAAATAATTGAAGGAAACACAGACAAATTGTTTATATGATTTTTTATTCATATAAACAACTGAAACTAAAGCGCACAGTGCTTTAGTTTCTAATTCATTCAATAACAATTGTTCTTGTCAAAAAAAGTAAAAATAAAGCACATTTGGGAACATAATACATATTTTTTTATTATTTACATCGGAAATTAACAGTTCTCTTCTAAATAAAATAGCTCTTGTTATTTATAATAAGATATAGATTATAATAGAATGGCCAGCAAGGCGTGGCGTGGCGAGGGTGGAGCGAAGCGTGGCGAGGCTGGAGCAAAGTGTGGCGAGGCTGGAGCGAGGCGTGGCTTGGCAAATCTGGAGCGAGGCGTGGCGAGGCTGTGGCGAGGCTTGAGCGAGGCGTGGCGTGGCGAGGCTGGAGCGAAGTGCGTGGCGAGGCTGGAGCGAGGCGTGGCGAGGCTGGAGCGTGGCGTGGCGAGGCTGGAGCGGGGCGTGGCGAGGCTGGAGCGAGTGGCGAGGCGTGGCGAGGCTGGAGCGGGCGTGGCGTGGCGAGGCTGGAGCGTGGCGTGGCGAGGCTGGAGCGTGGCGTGGCGAGGCTGGAGCGTGGCGTGGCGTGGCGAGGCTGGAGCGAAGAGTGGCGAGGCTGGAGCGAGGCGTGGCGAGGCTGGAGCGAGGCGTGTCGAGGCTGGAGCGTGGCGTGGCGAGGCTGGAGCGTGGCGTGGCGAGGCTGGAGCGAAGAGTGGCGAGGCTGGAGCGAGGCGTGCGAGGCTGGAGCGTGGCGTAGGCTGGAGCGAGGCGTGGCGAGGCTGGAGCGAGCGTGTCGAGGCTGGAGCGTGGCGTGGCGAGGCTGGAGCGTGGCGTGGCGAGGCTGGAGCGAGGCGTGGCGAGGCTGGAGCGAGGCGTGTCGAGGCTGGAGCGAGGCGTGGCGAGGCTGGAGCGTGGCGTGGCGAGGCTGGAGCGTGGCGTGGCGTGGCGAGGGCTGGAGCGTAGCGTGGTGTGGCGTGGCGAGGCTGGAGCGAAGAGTGGCGAGGCTTGAGCGTGGCGTGGCAAGGCTGGAGCGAGGCGTGGCGAGGCTGGAGCGTGGCGTGGCGAAGCTTGAGCGAGGCGTGGCGTGGCTGGAGCGAGGCGTGGCGTGGCGTGGCTGGAGCGTGGCGTGGCGTGGCTGGAGCGTGGCGTGGCGAGGCTGGAGCGAGGCGTGGCTGGAGCGTGGCGTGGCGTGGCGAAGCTTGAGCGAGGCGTGGCGAGGCTGGAGCGAGGCGTGGCGAGGCTGGAGCGTGGCGTGGCGTGGCGTGGCTGGAGCGTGGCGTGGCGTGGCGAGGCTTGGGCGTGGTGGCGTGGCGTGGCTGGAGCGTGGCGTGGCGAGGCTTGAGCGTGGCGTGGCGTGGCGTGGCTGGAGCGTGGCGTGGCGTGGCGTGGCTGGAGCGTGGCGTGGCGTGGCGTGGCGAGGCTGGGCGTGGCGTGGCGTGGCGTGGCTGGAGCGTGGCGTGGCGAGGCTTGAGCAAGGCGTGGCGTGGCGTGGCGTGGCTGGAGCGTGGCGTGGCGAGGCTTGAGCATGGCGTGGCGTGGCGTGGCGTGGCGTGGCTGGAGCGTGGCGTGGCGTGGCGTGGCGTGGAGGCGAGGTGGGGCGAGGCGTGGCGAGGCTTGAACGTGGCGTGGCGTGGCGTGGTGTGGCTGGAGCGTGGCGTGGCGAGGCTTGAGCGAGGCGTGGCGTGGCTGGAGCGAGGTGTGGCGTGGCGTGGCGTGGCTGGAGCGTGGCGTGGCGAGGCTTGAGCGAGGCGTGGCGTGGCTGGTGCGAGGTGTGGCGTGGCGTGGCGTGGCTGGAGCGTGGCGTGGCGTGGCTGGAGCGTGGCGTGGCGAGGCTTGAGCGTGGCGTGTTAAAAATTGCACAATACAAAAATGCTCAGTAGCTGTATGTCTAATGTGAAACTACCCTATCAAAGAAGACGCACTAACATGGACCAAGCTATAAAGACACAAAACACCAAATGAGATTTGAGGGATGACTGAAGGGATGAGAGCATCATTATTACAGCTGTATTCTTCTGGTTCTATTAGAACATGCCATTATTCTTGTCACGTTCCAGATGAAATGATCCAATTGCAGAAGCTCCGCTGTCTCTCCTTGATGACCTGTGATTGCTCTGAGATGATAATGTCCTCCATCATCTCACAAAGACGTGAGATGTGATTCTGTGTGCTTTTTTTTCAGTCCATCCCTCCTACAGAAATACCAGAGTACAAGCTGGACAATGTGACCCCCACTAGTGACCACCATTGATCTTACCAACGATGCTGTACGTACAACCTCGTTCCAAAAACTACTTGATATGCCAGTCATATTACTAAATTTCTTGTGACACTGTAACAATCTTTTAATTGTTCTTGTTTAGTCTTTTAATTGTTAACAATTAACAAGTTGTTAATTTACTGTCTAAAAAATTTAAACAAAAATGTTATGTATCAGTCTCACATAAAGGCTTCATGGGTTAAATTGAATAAATTATTTCAGCTTCAGAGGCCAAAAAATGGCACATAAAAGAAAATATACTGTAATATTTTTCAAAGTTTATTAATATGTATTAATGATTATGATTTAATGTATGATTAAAAACTCTAAAATCTTATATAAATATAGGTCTTTCATTGTCTCTTCAGTAAAAAAAAACCTTCGCTTTCTTTTAGAACCAGGCCATTCTAAGATTGTGTTTAAGGTTTTAAACCACTTTACAATTTTGCCATTTTGAGACTTCTTCTCCAACAAGCAAATGAGTTAATACAACATCTTGAGTAAACAACTTCTTCACGTCTTGATTTAAAAGAATAAGACTGTCTTTTCCCCACTAAGAGTTTGTTTTGTGTATTATAATTCCACTGTTTCTGCCACATTTTGAGCACATAATCTTTTATCATTTTGCACTTTGTTATGTTTTTGTCGAGTACAGGTTTTTCTGCTTAGTCCGCCTTTTTATTTCCATACAATCCAATATGACCTGGCACCCAACAGAAGATGATGTTTTTAGACATCCTTTGCAGTTTGTTTGCATTGATTCAAATATCTGTTAGCATAGGATGCTGGTTTTCATAGACTGTATACTGTAGCTTAGAGACAAGATTTTGAGACGGTAAAAATAATAAATAGAATAATTTTTCTCAATTTTTTTCAGGGCCAAAAATGTTTGCTTCGTGCTGTCAGGCTGAAAGGTGTCAAATGTCATTGCTGCAGAGACACGGTCTCTTAAATAGAAGTTTTAATAGAAATTAGTAGACAAACAAACTCTTTATCTTCAATCACTAGAACCTTCACACCACAGAGTCCTTCTAACATCAGCTGTCATTTTACGGCATTACGACCGGCCACTTCTTCCACCATTAGCCTCTTGCATCATTCGGTCCATTGTGCTGGCCACGATGTGAACGTTGGGGGATATTGTGTCTGTCGGGAGCATTTGGAATGGGGGAGGATAGAAACAGGACATCTGGAAATCAGTTTCAAGACAAACCATTTCCACCGTAATTGCAGTCGAAGCATCAAAGACTTTGACCTTTATAAAACACTGGGAATGCGCCATTAAGATTCGCGACAAGATTTTCACCCATTGAATGGGTGAAACAGGTTTGAAGCTTCAGACAACGTACAAGATTAAATGAAAAAAAGCAATTGCAAAATTGATTTTTTATTTAAAATAATTTTTCAAATAATCTTTTAAAATAAATATTAAATATTTCTGTAATGGCAAAATATTCAACTACTAACATTAACGAAAAGGAAGGCTGCAGTAGGTAGTAGCCTGGAACCAAACCTCACATGCACCACTGCTAAAGGAGACGACGCCGCTTCCCAGCCGGAGGAGACGACGCCACATACCACATCCCTGCCAGAGGAACGCATCCCTGCCGGTGGAGACGACGCCGGTCTGGCTGCTGAGGAGTTCCATTAGGTCCATGAGGTCGTTACCATCAGGATGGAGACTCGGACTAAGAAAAGCGCTATACAAATTAACTTGAACTTATCTATCTATCTATCTATCTATCTATCTTCTTGCTCGTTTCACTCCCCTGCGTGATTCACATCCCTGCCGGAGGAGACGAGGCCGCATCACCGCCATCAGGATGGAGATGTCACTCGGAGGAGTGTCATTTCACCAGGACGGCGACGACGTTGTTCCAACAGTTTTCTATCATGAGCCACTGCGTCATCATGAGGGGAGAAGCCACTACACTTCATGCCCCGCAGGTCATAACGTCCGTCTTCATCTTCACCAATGACTTTGTAATGTTAGCATGCCAGAGGAGACTGGCACCAGGGAGTCAAACAAAACACTCGCTTACAAAACATTTATATAGAACAAATGTAAACAAAAGAGATGACCAAACGGCGTCGGAGCTACATACTCATCCTTTCGGTTTCAGTCTGACGTCACCCGTCAACGTCATCACGTCACTCGCGTCTCATATCCCCCCATTAAAAAACAATTTGAAAATTATTATCTCCGCTCGGACGACGCGTGCGGAGATGTTTGTTAACGTTACTTTAATAAAGAATACTATGCGAAAAAAGTGTTTTAAAAGTCTGAATAAGTGTTAAATTAATACGTAAATGTTGTACCTCTACTTCGCAGATTTTCACCTATCGCGGTCGGGCTTGAAATGTATCTACCGCGATAATCGAGGGATTACCTTACACAGCACCAACTCCGGACGTGCCGAATCCATTCTAGGAGAATACCAGCTCATTTTATATTTTGGAAGCAATACATTTGAAACTAACCAGTGCTTTTGTTGTTGTTTATTTGATGTGCGTGAGGATTAAACAACTGTTTTTTACACTTCTAAGTTTACACTACTAAGACACACTCGTTTTGTATGTCGAGATATTTTCGCAACTCGGGACGAAATTTTCGCGCCGATGCATTTCGATAGTTAGGTTTTTTGTTGGTAAGGACATTCGTAAGTCAGGGTACCACTGTATTGTTTTTTGACTTTTGTATTGTTCTTGATAAATGTGCCATTTATTACCGTATTTACTCGCTTATAAGTCGTTCTACTTATTAGTCGACCCCCCCCCAGTTCAGCTGTGAGATTGTGGTATTCTGTTTAGACACGCTTATAAGACGGACGAAAGAAATGAGAGAAAAGTGAAAAGATAGAAATGAGTAGAAATCCAATTTTGTGTTTCATATAAAGTCAATTCTGGTTATTTGGGGCTCACGGAGACACTAAAGCGGCACCGGGCACGCACACCCCTCCGAAATAAGATGAAAAGTAACCCTCAAAATATCATCACTTTTTTTCACAACTTAAACGACCTGTTCAGATGCTCTTTACTCCGACAGAAATTATAAAACTATTCAGACATTCTTTGTGGTAAAAGAAGTGCAAAATCAAAGTAACCCTGTTTATTTAGGTTTGTATTAAATTATTTAAGTTATTGTTATTTATGTTTAAGGTTTAATTTGTTAGTGGTATGGTTGCATTATAATTTTAAAGATTTGTGGGAAAAGTGCTCTGCCCCTTTAAGAGAAATGCAGTTCTCCCGAAGCAAACGCTATTGACTCCTGTTTTGGGAATAAATACTACGTTTGAAATCCACCGTGTGAGTGTAAATCGTTCATTTGTGAAGCCCGACTTCCTCGACTTATATTCGAGTAAATACGGTATACCGTAATGACGATGACGGTATATTGAGACATTTTTAATACCGCAATATCGCAATATCTCCAATATCGTTACATCCCTATTAAGTAATTCCCCTAGTGTCAGGTATTCCCCTACAACGTCAAAGGAATTAATAGATATTGCTGTACTGCATTGTCTTACATGTTTAATTTTTATATTATTATTTAAAAAAGAATAGTAATAGTTTAAACAGTCATGTATTTAATAATAATTGCAATTATATGTATATATATATTTTTTAATAATTAAATTTTTTTTTTTCAATTTAATAACTTTTTTCTCTGACTCAAAAGGTAATTAAAAAAAATGTTACATGAAATGTGTTGGCAAAGTAACTCAAACTACAGTATGGCAGACTATTCTTCCAAGTTCTTTGAAGTTTGTTACACCAGGATATTATTTTAATCAATCTGGTTGAAAGGCCATAAACACTGTTTTAATACCGCATGAATTAATACCGTAGCATAGCTGGCCACGATTAACACTCCGGCTCGTTCTCACTTCTATTGTAGATGTAGAGCAAACTCCCGCGCAATCAGTCAACGTTTCGTGTGAGATCCGCGAGGTTTAACACATGTTTTATTGACCGCTGTAAGTAATGTGCATTGTGGGAATAATCGCTCTGTTCTGTGCGCTTTGACACTCCCTCCTAATACCCTGCAATAGTCTGTTCTCCATAACATTTTCTCAGTAATGGATTTGAAAATGTATTATTATTTCTGGATAATCTTGCACAACCTTTTGCCTGTTTTTGCTCCACATGGGTCACCACAATTATTATTTTGTTGTTGTTTGTGCGCTTTGAGACAGTTAAAACTGGCTTGGAGTGAGAAGGTCAATATGTCCACTACGGGCTGTGTCAAAATAGTGACTGAATAGATACTGAATTTAATTATCCATTGAAGTGACACACACAAACCCGGAGCAGTGGGCAGCCTTAAGCCGTGGTGTTGAGTGGGGGGGGCACTTATTTAGCATCTGTTTGCGTAACAAAGCAGTATTATTTCCGAGTAACATTGTTGTATTTGCAACAAAACGTGAAAATCAAATGTCAACAGATGTTCATCGGGTTCATTTATCTACAGTTTATTTCATTTAGCTTTGTTCTCGTTTGTCACGTTCATCATGTGTTGCTCAGCAAACGCATCTGATTATTTATCACATCTCTCATTATGGAGAAATAAAGCAGTGATCTCATTGAGAGATTGTCATGCCAGGAAACTATCCTCGGCTGTTTTTCCTTTAATGAAATGTTTTGTTTTTTTTCTGTATAGATACCGTATTTACGCGAATATAAGCTCCCCCATCATTTTTCAGGCACAAAATAAAAATGAAAAAATTCTGTTTCCTTTTATTAACGTTATATTGGCAACGTTGGAATATAATGTTAATAAAAGAAGATTGGAAGTTATCTGGCAACGTTTTAAGCGAAACTCTGTCTAAAAGTCTATTCATTGCCCATAAAAAAACGGAAGTGGGAAAAAAAAACAAACGAAAATGAAAAACTGCAATTAACAGCGATAATAAAACTTGACGCGACAAACAAATTTAAGTAATCACACGAGTTAACGCGTTAACTTTGGCAGCCCTAATATATATATATATATATATATATATATATATATATATATATATATATTATATGATATTATTTATTATATAAAGCATCAGTAAAAATTGTTCCATATTGATGACAAGTCATAAGCAGGGACATAATAAAATAAATTACAGTATAAAATAAATACAAAATAACCAGTAAAACATGCCGGAATTTTCAGATTTCGACCAAAACTTTACCTCCAGACTGAATGAACGGGCAAGAAATTTGTGCTTTAACAGTCAAGAACGTATATTGGTCTATAGGTGTCCAGTTTTCAATGGCTATAAGCAGCGTGGGAACCCGTGCTGAATTCCTTAATAAAGTCAGCAACCGCTTCTTTTTTTTTTTTTTTTGCCATTTGGCACTTGTCGAATGTTCCTTCTTGACCCTGGTAACAGCTTTGCCATTGTTCTGCTGGACTCGACCCATCTCAACACAAAACTTCCTCTCGCTGAGCTCAAACTGACAGATCATTTCCAGCGACGCACAATAGCCTCCAATAAAAGACGGCTTTTTAATGTGCGTCCGTCAGAACTTTAATTACCTCACCACACACATCAGAAGAGCAGCCTGTTGTGTTGACAGACTGTTGGAGGAACATTCATTACACACTGAGCACTTTCGCAACCTCGCTCATGCCTGTGTATTGTTAAAGGCCATAACGCAAGGAAAATCCCGCATATTAAAAGATGTAAATCATGAAAGGTTGTCCAATCACAAGCCTTGTGTAAACCACACCTTAAAATTACACGCCAAGAGGTGGAGAATTAATACTAGCAGGATTAACAACATAGTTATCTAAAAGAGAAAATCTTAGCTGAATTAAGTTTGGCTTTGATTTGAACAAAATAAAATCAGTGATTAAAAGTATGGTTGTAAATTACACAATAACGATAAAGTCACTGTACTAACACTGTTAATAGAATAAAAGTCACTGTGATTTTTTAAGTTTAAGTAAACAAACATTAATGTAAATTAGTTACTTTTAAAAGGATCAATTATTATAAAGGACATTGTAGCTTAGCTGCTAAAATTTTTTTAACAGATCAATAAATTTGCAAATGATCCATCTAGTTCTAACTCAGTGCTGCATTTGACCCTAAATCAATTCACCTTAGACTAACAAAAAATAGCACTACTAGACAAATTAAATGTTTTCTTTTTTTCCAACAACTTATGGTAAGTGGAAAAATAAAACATTGCATCACTTAAATTGTTATAAAGTGTTTGTTGCCAGCGTTTTAAGGCATAGACACACAATGACTTGTTATATTCAAACTAGTGCTGTCAAAGTTAACGCGTTAACGCGCATAAATAATTTTAAGTGCTTAATCGTGTCAATTATTTTTAACGGCATTAATCACAGTTGCATTGTTTTTTCTTTCGCTTTGGCAACCTGCAATGAATAAACCAAGAGAGCCATTGCTGTCTCCAGGTGCGGCTCATTAAGATCAGCAGCTCACAGTCATTTGAGTTCAGGTGTTGTCACTTAGGCGCAAACTTTTTGTTAACTTTGTGCGTTTTATCTTGAAAAAAGTGCGACTGGACCTCGGACAGTTAAAAAACAAAGACAATACATTGCAAATTGAACAGAAATTACACTAAATTATTTTACAGTATTTAAACAAGTGTTTATTTCGTGTTGAGTTTACATTCATTTACATATTACACCTTAATATCCAATATTACAAGCTGCAGTCATTTAATCATGATTAATCACAATTAATTTGATCAGGGAAGTGCAATCAACTAGTTTTAAAAAAAAAAGGGCGTTTGACAGCCCTAATTCAATCATATTTTCTGCATTTAACTTCTGAATGGCCTGACTGAGTCTGTCCGACTTTGGTGGCTTTTCTCATTCCTTTTACAACCGGATCCACCTCGAATAGTTGTTTGTGAATGGTTCGTTGAAAATTAGCGCATGTTTTATATGACTCGGGATGAACGATTTGTTGATCAATGACAGCCGAGCTGCACAGGCTCTTTAGTGAGAAGATTTGTTCGCAACTTGTTCAAAAGGATGCTTTCGGATGAGTCGTTTGTTCACGTATCACGTGACAGCAGTGCGACTGGGCCACAATCTGTAAAAAATGTAACCTACTTCTCAAATTTTAGATGCGTAAAAACTTTTGGGGTGGTTATAATCGCAGATTTCAAATATGCACAAAAAATATAAGCTCCCTTTATTTTCGTATTTCAAGTCTACATTCACAAATAAACAGAACATTCACAAATAAACAGAAACATGTCATCTTTATGCAGTGAATAAATAAATAAAGCAAAATAATACTGGAAGAAGTGAATTGAACTAAATACAATCATTCATAATGAAAAGACAGACAATATTAACAACCAATCTGTAAGATCCAATCACAGGACAAGACAAACAGTCAATTGTCTCTTTGGTCGAACTTTTATAAACTACAAAACCCAGACATTTTGATTCAGTCAAGCCAAAACTAAAGCATCGGATACCAATAGATGAATTTATGCTGAAATTAGGGACACATGTTGTGTTTGATAACACTTAAAGCCACACGGCTACCATGAACGCACTGTGTGGTGCCAAGAAAAGAAAGTGGCTTATATTATATGTTTTAGCGTCTTTGCGTTGTTCTCGGACTAAGAAAAGCGCTATACAAATGAACTTGAATGAATTATATAAACCCGATGTCGCATGCAGAATAAAAGAGAAGAGCTGAGCCTAAAGGTGCACACAAACATACAGCACCCTCTAGTGGGGAGCACTCGCAACTACTGGACACAACATGGAATACAAAGAGTTAACACGGGAGACACGAAGTTTTGCACTTGCGTTATGTGCATAATTCATACAGTTTAATCTAACCTTTTTAAATAAATAAACAAACTCTTTATAGTTCTGTTATAGAATCTGTAGATTATCTGCAGCTCTTTGCAGCATTTACTTTCCCCTTTTTTATTGTGCTTTTGTGTCTGGACAGTTGGCCATTGTTCAGATGTTTTGTGAGCGATTCTAATAATCCTCTTTTCCAGTATATTTCTTCAGCAGCTCAATGAGGGCCTGTGGGGAGACATCATGGGAGGAGCTTCAAAAAGTGGTAACATGGTGATTTGACCAATCACAACCCAGAAGCAGTGAAGTCTCCTCTCTGTGTCTGGATCTCACTGGACCAGTCCACAAAACCCACAACTCCCCATGAACACAAGATCACACTGTGGAAGAATCCTTGAGGCAGAATTAGAGATACATATAATTACAAAAGTCAAAATGTAAAATAAAGTAATTGTCATAAACAAGGTGCGACATCCCTCAGGACAACACATTACATTGACACATAACACATAATGGTTTCATTTTAATAGATGCTGTTTTATTTTCAAATAGTTTTCAGCTGCATGAAGCTGAGGAAGACCTGCACTGCAAAAATGAAATCTTAACAAGCCAAAAATTCTTGAAATTATGACAATAACTCTCGTTTTTTTTTTCTTACAAGATAAATTTAGTATCTTAGAATGAAGAGTGAAAGATTAACCTGCTTGTTGCGAGAAAATAGGGCTTGTTTCAATCTATTTTACCAAGTAAAATTCTGTAGCTCCACTGGCATATAATTTTACTTTAAGTAAAGTTTTTTTACTAATTTTGTTCTTTATTTATTAACCGTCTCAGTAAACACCAAATTCGCCATGTTTAAGTCAATGTCTTTCCCTTATTTTCTCACTCTCTCAGAGACCAGTTGTCTGTTGTGAGGTTCTCTCTCTCTCTCTCTCTCTCTCTCTCTCTCTCTCTCTCTCACTCTCTCCCCCATTTCCAACTCTGTCAAAGTCTGTCTCACTTTAATAAATGTTAAGACATTTACAGTATAAAATTGACATGTTGCATAATATATACATTTGTCTATGGGGGGGCGGGGGCGTGGTCACAGAACCACGGACTACATTACCCATGTTCCCCTGTCCCTAGTCACGTGGTTCATCTGTTTCACCTGTTGTTCATTTTACCTCGTTTGTATCATTATTTAAGTTTCACCTGTTCTTGTACTCCTTGTGGGTCAACGTCTTCGCACTTGCGTGTTCCTGAGTTTGTCCCAAGCTGAGTGTTAGGTTTCGTCTTTGTTTTAGCAGTAAAAAGCCGTTTCTTGTACACCACAATCCCCGGCTCTGCTTCCTGCATCCACCGCCGTGTTGGATCGTGACACGTGTGTGTGATTGTTTTATAACAGTAGAGTTAAAACACAATCAAATAACAACACATTCTGCTATTATGTAACGTGTCACAAAAAAACACACTGTTTGTTTACAATATTGTTGATTTTTAGTGACTCAGTCTCATCAGCATTTTTAAACCTCTTATATATATTATATAACATATTATTATATATTATGATTATCTCCTTGGGAGTGACGAGGTTGGACAGAATGAGGAACGAGCACATCAGAGGAACAGCTCACGTTACTTGTGCTAGTAACAAAGTCAGAGAGGCCAGACTGAGATGGTTGGGACATGTGTAGAGGAGGGAGAGTGAATATATTAGTAGAAGGATGTTGGAGATGGAGGAGATATATGGATGTAGTAAGAGAGGACATGAGGTTGGCTGGGGTCAGAGTAGAAGATACTCTGGATAGAATGAGGTGGAGAGGGATGATTCACTGTGGCGACCCCTGATAAGGGAAAAGCCCAAAGAGAAGTAGTAGTAGATTATATATTATGACATATCTAATATAACATTTTTGTAATATAATAACAAAAATAAACAAATTGATTTACCAGATTTCTTGATATTCCCTGTAACAGGACTATACTGTACTTTATAGCCAAATCCAGTCAAAACGCTTGTCCACGTTGCTTTATTGGCTCAGGCGTGAATAACTTGCTGATCAAACGACTTGAATGAATCCAGGGATAATGTTTAACATTTATAACCCCGTGATGTGAAAAAAACATGTTAATGATTCACTGACTTCTGGGGTAAAGTGTGTGCAGTAAAACTGTAACTTGTTTAGCAATCTTCTGGAAAAGATTTATCAACCGTCTCAGTAAATGCCAAGTCTGCTGTGTTGATGTCATGGTGTTAACTCAATCTTAATCTATCTTTCTTTTTCTCGCTCTCTCTCTTGTTTTTTTCTCTTTCTCTCTCTCTCTCACTTTTCTCTATTTCATTCTCAAAGTCTGTCTGTCTTTCAGTCTGTCTCACTGTTTTCTCTCTCTCTCTCTCTCTCTCTCTCTGTCAAAATCTCTCACTGTTTTGTCTTCTCTCTCTTTCTCTCTCTCTCTGTCTGTCTCTCACTTTCAGTCTCTCTTTTGCTGTTTTTCTATTTCATTTTCTCTCTTCCATTTCCATCTCTGTCTGTCTCTCTATCTTCTCTGTCTACCATTTCTGACTTTGTCAAAGTCTGTCTCACAGTTTTGTCCTCTCTCTTCCTCTCTATCTCTCTCTTTCTCTCTATTCTCTCAATTTCATTCTCTGTCTATCTCTCTCCTGAATTTTGACTAACCCTGTCAAAGTCTCATTGTTTTGCCCCTCTCTCTCTGTCTCTCTGTCTCTCTCTCTCTCTCTCTCTCTCTCTCTCTCTCTCTCTCTCTCTCTCTCTCTCTCTCTCTCTCTCTCTCTCTCTCTCTCTCTCTCGTTCGAACAGAGAGGGATTGTCAGCTTGTCAGTTGTCACTCCTGTCATGCAGCTGGATCAGATTGTGGTGTTTCCCGTGGACTCTCTGCGGGCGCATCATGGCTTGGCTTTGGCGTTTCTGTTGTGCGTGGTTGGTGTCGTGGTGAAACTGCTGGTGGTGAGGAAGCGAGGGATGCGACAGATGGAGTCGTTTCCGGGTCCCCCTGGACACTGGCTGTTTGGACATGTCAGAGAGGTAAAATAGTTCATTCATTACTCAATTAGAAGTATAGACTGTGGAAGTAAAAGTATCAATGCAATTTTTTAACTAAAATTTTAGTGTTACCTAATTTTTTTTTTTACTTTTTCACACATGCGATTAGAGACAGTTGTAACTGTGACAAGCGCCCTACAAATGCACTGAACCTGAACTTAAACGTAATATTTTTTTTAAATCTTAAGGTGAAAAAGATAACTACTAAGGTAAAGTATAAATAAGCCAAAAGTATACCGTCTACTAGCT
Organism: Paedocypris micromegethes; assembly: GCA_028031935.1. Classification (NCBI taxonomy): domain Eukaryota; kingdom Metazoa; phylum Chordata; class Actinopteri; order Cypriniformes; genus Paedocypris; species Paedocypris micromegethes. The sequence goes on along the minus strand of CM051507.1, from coordinate 8,775,615 downwards.
AAGTATTATTATTTTGCTACTACAAAGTTACCTACAAACCCTTAGCGTGATAAACAGACAGGCACGACCACAGGCAATTCCGCTGAAAGATTTCTCGTAACACTAAGAGTTACAAAAACATTTTTTCAATAGTTCCTATACTAAAGTGAAACATGCATTCCGGAGGTGTAAAAAGTACTTGAGTGCAATTTTGGAATTTTTGTACATATTGTAAAACTTGTTAGCATTTTTGGCTACTTTTTACTTGTACTGAGTATCAAAAATATAAGCAACTTTTAAATTCCTCTTCTTTACGCGTTTGTCAAACATTTTTTTTTACTAAAATTCTTCAGTGTCCTCAAGTACTTTACACCTCTGTGCATTTCATATTATTCATTACATGTGAAGTGAAATATCGCAATTTTTCACCTTTGAGAAAACAAAAATCAACATTGGTGTCTTCCTGTCAGCCAAACTAGTCATCGAAGTGACACAAATCACAGGAAGAAGTGTCTTTAGCATTAAAATGCCTCAGTCTGGCTCAGAATAATAGAGAAGATGCTGACGCGGCAGTTGTGCAGAAGACCACCATTGACTTCGCTCAACAAGAAGAACACGTCTGAAAAGACAACTGCACTCGTTCACAGAGTATATTACAGTATACTAGTGTTAAAATGAAATGAACTGTTGGAGAAACGTCAAGGTCGATTCAAAAATCATTGACAGACGCTTGTATGACTGAACCACAGCTGTAGAATTAGAGAGTCCAGTCGACGAAAATGCTGAAAGTCCAAAGTCCAGAGTGACGGTTTCACAGTGGTTTGGTTGGTTTGTTCAGCTGTTTCCACGGATCGATTCAGGATTCCAGTTGAGGACAAGTGTTTGTGAGAGATGAGTTTCATCACTACCTGCTTTAATATGTGGAATTGCTGCGCTTGATTGGCTCAGGAGGAAGACGAGATGTTAGCGAGCTAAAGGCCATTATCAAAGACATGGGCGTTTTTTAAAGCTGTGTTAAAAGCCTCAATCCCACAAATAGTGTGGAAGAAACATAATTCTACTGATGACTTGTTTATAAGTTTCATACCATCAATTGTTCATTCATTTTTTTCAATATTTACATTTTGTTTTTGTATTCTTATTCATATATCAACTATGTGCAATATTTTTCCATTCGTCTTTATCTTTATTTATTATTTACCATTGTGGCTGCTGCAAAATATAAATTTCTCATTGTTTCTTCTTCTTCTTCTTCTTCTTCTTCTATATTAACACACTTCAGAAGGTCCACACGTGTTTAAGGTCTGTTGCAGGACAAACGCTTGTCCATCAGGAATCCCGGACCTGACGCTTCCTTAACACTCAATTTTCAAAGATTTTCCAGAGATCCGCTAATAGTGTCATTCTAAACTGTTTAACTGACAACATAAAGGTTCTTTGCAAGTGTTTTAACTCTGTCTCTCCCATTTCTAACTCTGTCAATGTCTGTCTCACTGTTTTTCCTTTCTCCCTCCCTCTCTCTCTCTATCTTTCTTTCTCTCTCTCTCTCTCTCTCTCTCTCTCTCTCTCTCTCTCTCTTTCTCTCTCTCACTTTCGGTCTCTCTCTATCTTTCTTTCTCTCTTTCTGTCTATCTCACTTTCAGTCTCTCTTGATGTTTCTTTCAATTTCAGTCTCTATCTTTCTCTCTCTCTCTCCCATTTGTAACTCTGTCAAAGTCTGTCTCACTGTTTAAAGGACAATTTAAAGGTTGTTTGCAAGTGTTATTCTGTGTTGAGTTTGAGTTTGAGAGTCAAACCACTGCTTTACTAGTCTCATCACGGTTAGATTGAATGGTTTTGTGAGCTGTGCGATACAGATCTATATGGTGGTAGAGGACTGTTGTAGCGTGTAGACGACTCACTAGTCACTTACTCACTAGTCAATGACCCCCGATACAGTCAAAACATTACACGTGTAAATTTCTTTAAATGTGTTATTACGTTATATTACTGTACTAATGGGTTCTGCCCCTGAGGGGACTAGACCTTTATATGGTACCAAACTTTCATGATTTGAGTGCCAAACTTGACTTTGCATGAGAAATTAGCGTGAGAAAATGCATTTATTTTATTTAAAGTGATTAACGTGGGAAAATAGATCAAAAGTCAAACAAAATAATTGGCGACTCACTGCTGCTCATTTTTAACACGTGGTTGTTTTTGGTTCTTTTTCTCATCACACGCACGACCATGCGCGCACACACACACACACACACACACACACACGGGATGATTGGGATTCGAACCTGCAACCTTTTGGACGCAATGCATACCATAATTTTTGGACCATAACTGCCACAATGCAAGCGCAAATCTGAGTATTTGTAAGGCGCTTTTCACAGTTTTAACCGTCTCAAAGCGCACAATTGTGACAATTGATGGGCGTCAAAATTGCAAAAAAAAAAAAAAAACAATTAGAAAATGTTTAGGGTGAATAAGCACTAGACAGTTTGTTTAGAAGTGTTTGTCTGTTGTTAGTTTCATCAGGATGGAAAGGACCTGGAGAAGATCATGACCTGGTGTGAACAGTATCCAATGGCTTTTCCGCTTTGGTTCGGTCCCTCAATGGTGTTTTTGAACATTCACGACCCGTCGTATGTCAAGACCATCCTCGCATCTTCAGGTTAGCATCTTTCTGGTCTTCTTCATCCCAATGTTAGTAATACATCACAGTCAGTGAATTGTATTCCCCTCACTGCTCCACAGAACCAAAAGACGACTTTGCATATAAGTTTTTCATCCCGTGGTTAGGTAAGAGCGCACTGCAGTCTGAAGAAGTCCCTACAATGATGAGAGAACATCAAGTTCGAGTTCCATTTACTGAAAAAATAGGGGGGGGGGGTTAAAGTAAAAAGAATAGACAGAAAATTGCTAGGAAATCTTAACTCTAAATGAAAACGTTTAAATACAATTATTTTGCGTAAACACATAAATGGTTCATCTTTGCTTTGATTGTGTTAGTATTAATTTGGTAAATAAAAAGATCTTTTGTAATTTTTTCATTTGATTTGGTTATAATCTCAATTATGGTTATTCTATTCGATTGTATTCTATAAATAAAATATCTTGTCTTTTTTTTTGGTTTTCACCTTAATGTTTTTTGGTCATTTATGGTTAATCTTAGCTTTGATTTGATTCAGTATTAGTTTGGTAAATAAAATCTCTTTTGTCGTTTTTCATCTGACTTGGAAACATTTTTGTTGGCGTTATTGATCTGATTAGGCTGGTAATTTGTTTTATTGTGTTCAGTGTGATAAGTAAACATCTCTAAACTAATGATGAAGTGATCATTGCGTGAGTGAGGAATGGTGTGACTCCCTCAGGTGACGGGTTACTGGTGAGTGCCGGACAGAAATGGTTTCGGCACAGAAGACTTCTCACTCCGGGCTTCCATTACGATGTGTTGAAGCCTTATGTGAAACTGATGAGCGATTCAACCACAATAATGCTTGTAAGTATTAAAGTACATCTCTATTATTGAAAGCGTCCGTCCATCTTCTACCACTTATTTCATTTCGCCATTATAAACAAACAGCGTTACTAACAGCGTTACTTTTTTCAGTAACCTAAAAAAGTAGTCTAATGTAATTACTTTTTCCTCCGTTACAACGATGTTACCATTACTGGAAAAAAATGCGCCGTTACTATAATTGTGGTCACTGTTTTTGTCTCTGGTGTGTGTGTGTGTGTGTGTGTGTGTGTGTGTGTGTGTTTGGGGGGCGGGACATAACTGGTGATGGGTGTGTCTGTGAACGTGGTGCGACTGAAACCGTGACGATTGGCTTAGATTGAATGCCCATCAATCACCAACCAGAAGCAGAGTGGCGCGGTTCACAGTTACACACACCAACACAACCAGGAGTCACCAGTTTTATTTTACTACCGGTTTTACATCTCGTTTTAATTTGCAACAGAAAGGCTGTGCATTTTGTCAATATTATTTAAACATTGTTAAGATAACTACTAAACAATGTAAACAATACATTGTTAAGTGTTATTTTGAGAGCAGAACACTTCTTGTTAAACTGTTTACTTTTGTGAGAAATAAAATACGGTAGGCTACAGTAGAGCCTAACCAGATTTTATTCAGTTATTTTTGGTACATTCCTCAAGACTTATTTGTTGGCCAGTTGTGGTCTGTGCAATAAAAATTAAAAGCTGTAAACCATCTATTCCATTGTTTTTATTCACTATACTAATGATAATATTTACATTTGAATATTTACATAAAATATAAGATAAAGATAGGTGTCTCTCACATTGTCCCACAGCAATATTAAAATAGTGTAGATTAATGTACAATGCTAATTGTACTATAATGTATTATATGTTGTGTCCATTCCATTCATTCAACATATTCAATATTGAGAGCAGCCATTTCACAAAAGTTTTTTCCCTGGCAATTAGTTACTTTTAATTACTTTTTTAAAGAAACGTTCCCAAAACACTGCTTATACCTATGGAGTGTTTACCCGCCCTGAAACAGGACCCTTTCATTTCCACAACCATCATGACTTTATGGTTTCACAAAATTAGCTTTCATTCATTTTATGCACGTGCTACTCCATTTAACTTAATTTATTTCCCTCATTCAAACGAAGGATAAGTGGGAGGTTTACGCTGAATCGGAAGAATCTCTTGAGCTGTTCAAGGACGTGAGTCTCATGACTCTGGACAGCATCATGAAATGCGCCTTCAGCTTCAACAGCAACTGTCAGAGTGAGAGGTACGTGAAGAAAGTGAAGAACACTCGCTACTTCTGTTCATTCCCCAGCAAGAGAGAGGGGAAAAGAGAGAAGTAAGGGCATTTGTGCAGAGATCTGAGGGGGATAGCAATACACTAATTAAGAGAAAGATGAAATATGAAAAAAACAAAACAAAAAAAAACAAACAAATAAGTAGAGACTAATTGATGTAAATTGAACATTTTTCCACAAAAAAAAAAAAGAAAGATGGAAAATGAGTGAGAAAAAGAAACAGAGTTAGAGAGAGAGGAGTGAGATATATTGTATATGGGAGGAAAGGTAAGTTCAAATTCAGGTTTATTTATATAGCTCTCTTTTTTTTAGTTCCAGACCAACTCAAAGTCTAAAGGTCCAAGCTAAAGGTGATAAACGACAGAAAATAATAAATTGAGGAAAAAAGAAGGGAGAGTTTGGGGGGTCGAAGTCAATATTTATGTAAGTTTAACATTTTACACCTCTACACAAAAATATTGTCAACATTACACAAATTACAAGTTCAAGTTTATTAAAAATGTAGACCAAAAAATTAAAAATGTAAACGAGACCAAATTCAAAGTCGCTATGTGGAGTTTTAAAAAAAGAATACATAGAATACACAAATGCATAGATGTACATAGAGTACCAGAAAAACATACTTGAGTAAAATTACAAATACATTACTGTAGCTTACATTACTGTACATTACAATGTCTCACAAATTTCATGAAGACTTGAGTCGTAGAGTATCCAATTTTATTGAGGTACATCAATAGTTTTACTCGTACTGAATATAGGCTCAAAATAACAAAGAAATTAGAAAAAACAAGAACCTCTATTTACTAAACTTAATTTATGATGTTTTATTATAGAAATTTAATGTAACAACTCTATGTTTCAAAATGGCGGAACAAAATAGATAAAAAAAAGAACAAAAAGTCAGTCAAACTCGAATGTGTTCACGTAATGTATCACGTAATCATAAACAGCATCCAGTACCTTCAGCACCCTGCAGATGGCGATATCGCTTTGAAATTACCCGTGGAAGAAAAAGATGGCGACTTGTTGGATCGTTGCATCACAATGTAATGAGTAACAGGGCGTGTCCATTCAAATGTGAAGAGTACTCAACCGCAAATGTAGTCAAGTAGAGAGTAAAAGATGCTAAAAAGGGCAAAGCTGGCAAAAAAGGAAATTCAATTTACTCAAATACTTTGCACCATTGTGCAAATATGAAAAAAGCTGCAAAGAAATCATGACAAGAAGAAATTATAATGTGCTAAAACGAATCTAAATGATGTGCGTCTGTGATGTCACTGCAGTGGAAGCAGTCCGTACATCCAGGCCGTGTACGATCTCTGTCACCTGGTGAACATCAGGATGCGGGTGTTTCCCTACCACAGCCACCTCATCTTCCACCTCAGTCCTCACGGATACAGGTTCCGGAAGGCCACCAGGATAGCGCACAGTCACACAGGTGCCACACAAACACGGAAGACGCAGAGGTTTGCCCAGCGTGATGAATGAACCGGTTCCCTCCTGCTTCAGAGGAGGTCATCAGACGGAGAAAGGAAGTCCTGAAGAGTGAGAAGGAGCAAGACAAGATCAAGAACAAGCGCTACCTAGACTTCTTGGACATTCTTCTGTCAGCCAGGGTAGGAAGTTCCTTCTTCTCAAATTGATAAAACAGCATGATTCATTATTCAACTGTGAGTTAGATTGTTAACAGTAGTAGGGAGTTGGATTTTGGTCCAAGAGGATGCAGTTTCGAATCCCACTACGGCTGGTTGAACAACTGAGTGTCCTTAACCCTTCGATTATGTTCACATATAGCGCTTTTCTTACTTCAAGACCATCGCAAGTCGCTATGCGAATAAGCGTCTTTTAAAAAAAATGTCCATTATTTATCTGTGTTCAAAAATTTGGGGAAAAAAAAGTCATTTGACAAAAAAATTGTCCATTGTCAATCGTTGTTCGGACTATGGGCTAAGTTTAGAAATTTAGTGTTGAGTATTTCATTAATTAACAATTTACACCTCAATATCCAATATTACAAGCTTCAGTCATTTAATCGCGATAAATTGGGATTAGTTTGGTCAGGGAAGTGCGATTATTAATGATACAAAATTAATTCAAAATTAAATAATTCATTAATTAATTGAAAAAAATATAATTATAAAAAATAATTAATATATTAAGGCTGTCAAAGTTAACGCACGCGATTAATTTTAAGTGCTTAATCGAGTAAAAAATTTTAAACGGCATTAATCACGGCATTTTTTTCACTTTCGGTTTGGTGAAAATGCAATTCATAGACCCAGAGAGCCTCGCTAGTGTCACCCAGGTGTGGCTCATTATGATCAGAAGCTGAGAGTGCCAGGAATAGACTCACAGTGTCACCTAGGTGTGGCTCATTATGATCAGAAGCTCAGAGTGCCAGGAATAGACTCACAGTGTCACCCAGGTGTGGCTCATTATGATCAGAAGGTGAGAGTGCCAGGAATAGACTCACAGTGTCACCCAGGTGTGGCTCATTATGATCAGAAGCTCAGAGTGATTACTTTGCGCCTAAATAGCAGCAGGTGAAAGTGTTTAATGACAGACACTTGCTTGTCTCATCATATATATATTATATGTATAATGTACAGTAATGACCTGATCTGACAGGATGAGCAGCAGCAGGGCTTGACCGACGAGAACATCAGGGCAGAGGTGGACACTTTCATGTTTGAAGGCCACGACACCACAGCCAGTGGAATTTCCTGGATCCTGTACAGTCTGGCGTGTAACCCGGAGCACCAGAAGAAATGCAGGGAGGAGATACTGGAGGTCCTGAAGGGGAAGGACACACTCCAATGGTAAAGACACCTTCTCTGAAGAGATGTGATGGATCTGAAAAAAAAAAAAAAA
>CM051507.1:8745479-8767943 GCA_028031935.1 Paedocypris micromegethes | reverse complement strand
AAAAAAAAAAAAAAAGCCATTATCGTAATTATGCTTATGTAAGAAACCGTTATTATCATTACTTTCTTTATTTCAATTTTATAAGCTCAAAAACTTGGGTGATGCTTATATTCGCATATTTTAAAATATAACCGCCCGTTCATCCAAGTAATCGCTTTTGTTAAGTCTTTTTTTGTCGTTCTCTCGTCTTAAAAGTCAGAGTCAACTTTATTTGTAAAATCACTTTTAAAGAACAGCAGGCTGACCAAAGTGCTTAAAATAAAAAAAATAAAAAACAAGCGTCACATAATAAAAGTACAATCACTATGAAATTAACCAATATAAAAATACATATATTACTAAAATGCACAAATTATAAAATAATTAGGGGGAAAAAAAGCGCAATGTACTAACCAAACACTCACTTTTAAATTATAATGAAAACCACAAAATACCAGTACTACATGCCTTAATATAACTAATTGTGTACAAAACATTAAAAATACATTATTGGTACTTAAACTAGACAATAGTTTAGCACTATTGGAACAACAGGCATTAACTTAGACAACTGACTAACGTTGCCAGGAAACACAGAATAAAATATTACAGTATGTGTCCAGTCCAGTTTATTGCTCAGGTAATAACAACTGATAATAACCCTCTCAATATCCCTTCCTTGCATGTTCACCGGTGCTGATGCGTGTGTATGCCTGTGGAAGTCTACCACCAGCTCCTTTTGCAAATAAAGTGTTTACAATTATTTTAAGGGTTACTTCTAGTCTTATTTCGGCTAATAATGGAATTTGTGTTTGTAGCTGAAATGTACTTTTCTGTTATTAAGAACTATTTTGCAACCTTGGTCAGATCTGTGCTACCTAGCTACTACATATTTGTTTTTAATCCAGAAATGTTGTTTTATTAGGGAAGACCTCAGTAAAATTCCATATACCACCATGTGCATCAAGGAGTCGCTGCGACTTTATCCCCCTGTACCAGGAATGTCCCGGAAACTAACTAAACCCATGACTTTCTTTGACGGACGGACACTTCCGGAAGGTGAGTCCCAGTTTACTTTCCAAAGTAAACACTGTATGTTTGACCAATCACTTCACAGTGTACACAGTACACATTCAAAGGCAAGTTCTAGAACCAATAACTAAGTAATAACGTATTTGGAAAAGTGTAAAATATAAACAATGGAAGGCAAAAATTGCTTAGTTTGAGTTTTAAAAATGTGATGCATTATTGTGTATGATCAGTGAGTTGATCATTTGTTTAATGAATTACCAGAGGTGTAAAGATGATCTGAAAACCACCATTTTAATGGTTACTAACTTACTGTAAAAAAAAAAAATACTCCATTACAAGTTACAAGTCTCTGATTCCAAGAAGACTTGAGTAAAGTCATAAAATATCCTTTTTTTTAAAAAAACTTAGTTTTTTACTCTATAAATTGACTTACTAAACTTTTAGGTGTGAATGTGAAGAACAAGAAACTCTTTATTCATGAGGTATTGTTTCTATATTAATATAGAAAGGAAATGTAACACCTCAATGTTTCAAAATGGCAGAAGAAAATCAATTAAAAAAAGAACAAAAAGTCAGTCACAGTCAAGCTCAAATGTGCAAATGTCGCTAAATAAACACCTAGCCTTTATCGAGTCGCTAATTCACGCTCACTTGATTTAGTTCATTAACAGCATCCAGTGCCTTCATCATCCTGCAGATGGCGATTTTGCTTTGTCCACTCAAGAAATGAAAGTGGCGTGGAAAAAAATGCCAACATGTCGCGCACAATCACAATGTAACGAGTAACAATAAGGGTCTATTAAAATGTAGTGGAGTAAAGAGTACAGAGTAAGACAGTAAAAGTCGCTTCACTGTTTGATTCTCAGTACGAGTACAAAGCTGCCAAAATTACTTGAGTAAAGAAACAAAGTCCATTTACTCTAGCGGCTCAGTGTAACGGCTTTACACCACTGCTCATGGGGTGTAAAACAAGAAATGTGGAGACAAACCCAAAGCTGGCTTGGGATACGTCAAGGTCAATGTGGCACACAGGGCCTTTAGTTCACCTCTCATTGGATGTGTTTGACTTCCTCAGGCTGCATGGTTGGAATCAGTGTGTATGGGATCCACAGGAACGCCACCGTCTGGAAGAATCCACACGTATGATATTTTGTTTATCAAATCTCATTTGCACTACCGAATTCACCAAAGGTTTTATGTGAACATCTGTCCAGGATTCTTTGGCTCTGACACTTGTCCATCCCATTTTGAAATACCTCTGGTTACCTCCATTACTTTCAGAAGGTTTTAGAACTTTATTATTTAACCCTGCATGTGAGGCAAGACTGTCCCCTCAGAAGGGAAAGGAAACGTGTCACTTGAGTGTAAGGACATTATAGTACACATACTCTTCCATGACGGAACATTTTTATTCAATTTCCTCAATTTTTGGTCCCACACTTAGTGCTACAGTTGCTTCCCTTTTTGAAGCTCAATCGTTTTAAGTTAGTGAATGTTACTGTCGATATGGCCACCATGCACAGTGCAACACACACAAATCCGGAGCAGTGTCCACAAAAGTGTCTGCCAAATAACTGTGAGGTAAGGAGCGGAACAATCGCACTGGAGTCCAAATCCATTCTCACCTGTTCACTCCCGGTTCCTGCCCAGAGTTTGTGTCTGCAGCATTAGCTGTGACAGAGGTGTGTCTGAATCAAAGCCCAGGCCACTTTAGGTGAGAGACAGTGTTGTAGTTGTATTATGACAAACAATGTGGCTGAGGTCATGCGTCGCCTCTAGACCTGCAAGGAATATCTTCTTCTACAGCTGATTGAAGCAAGTCATGTCACACCGCAGACTCAACCAGACAACGTCATTGTGTCGTGTTATAATCTTCAGCGGGAACTAATCAAGCACGTCACCAGCTGGGATTGGTCAAGTCAAATTCAAACTGGCTAAACAAAGAGCGTTCTCACTAGCGTGCTACATTCCGCCTGCTCGGGAAACAACGTTGCTGTCGGAGAACCCGAGACGTTCTCTGTTTGTTGTCAGTCACGTGTTTAACTAAATGCATTATTGTTCCAATTATGGAAGCAGGATTTGAGTCGTTGTGTTAAAGCTCTGAAAATAAGCATTTTAATGTACGTACTTGACAGATTCTGAAACCTGGTTAATGTACCCGGTATTATTGTAGTTGAAACATCATAGAATAGAACATGTCTTTTACAGCGTCAGACACATTGCAAACCGACTAGCTTCACTCTATCGTGATAAGATTTTAAAGTAGATGTAGAGCAATGTCTCTTTCACCCGCAGGTCTTCGACCCGCTTCGGTTTCTGCCCGAGAACTCGAAGAATAGATCGCCTCACGCCTTTGTGCCCTTCTCTGCCGGACCCAGGTTTGCTCCTCAACACCCATGACCAGCAGAACTCTTGAAAAGTCTCCAACACTTAAAAGACACACACGGTTACATTACACAAAATAATGAATGCGTACTAGGGCTGTCAAACGATTCATTTTTTTTTGACTAGTTAATCGCACTTCCCTGACCAAATTAATCACAATTAAAATGAGGTTACAAATAATTGACGCGATTAAGCACTTCAAATGAACCACAATAACTGTGACAGCACTACTATATACACAAAAAGTACGAAAGAGTGTATTCATATTTTCATAGAATGTGCACTTTTTAACTTTAACTTTGACATTTTGACTTGTGTTCATTCACAATTCAAGTATCAAGAGGCGATTTATTCAACACGTCTTGTTTTATAGAATAATCTTTGATTATTCGTGTGTGTGTGTGTGTGTGTGCAGAAACTGTATCGGACAGAACTTTGCCATGAACGAGATGAAGGTGGCGGTGGCTCTGACTCTGAGGAGATTTTCTCTGTGTAAAGACCCCGACCACTCGCCCAAGATGATTCCTCAGGTGGTGCTGCGCTCGCTCAACGGAATCCGCATCCGCATCCGAGCCGTCATGACCAGCGCTTGACTTCCTGTCCACACCACCGACGCGCTTCAGGCCTGCATGTCACAAGTCATCGTAATGCCATCACAGCAAATAAATCACAGCTTCAATATTACCCACGATGACCGACGTACTTCAGTCGACAACCTGCTCGATCAGAAACGTTGCTATAAATACTGTACATAATCCACAATGACCAAGCTATCTGTGTTGGCGAAACATTAAGATTTGAACTCATTTGTATATTTGCTTTTGTCTTGTGATTGTGATTCTCGACTTTTTCCACAGTTGTTTTTAAACAAACGTTTTGAATAAAGTGCAGACCGATGACAAACGACTTCCCAGTTGAGTTTAATATTTGTCAGTTGTGGCCTAGTAGAACTGGAACTTTGACAAACGTGAAAAGGTTTTTGCTTTCCTTTTATTATTTTACGTCATAAGAACGGATTCAAAAACGGATTCGTTGTTTGCACACTTTATTGGCTCTTTTTAGAAATTGTGTTTTGCTTTTAAACTTTTCCCGCTCTGAATAAATTGAAACATTGATTTGGAAAATGTGTTTTTAAACCATCAAAAGGAACCGACAAAACTAAATCCATCAGTGATGCTTGTACCTGCAAAGTTCTCCCAGTTTCAACTTCCTCTGCTAAACTCTCTCACACTGAATTCTCAAAGATGTCCATTTATTCCTATAGTACAAAGCAATTGAACGACTGGTTTCGCAGTGTTGAACGTGTTTCTCTGCTGCCGCCTAGTGGCACAAGAATATTGTTCTACTTCTATTTCAAAACTATACAAACACGGTATAAAAGTTCAGCCTGTTGCGAACAGCGAGACTTTCAGCGTTAGAGTTCAATAACTCCTGATTTGGTTTAAAAAAAAAAAAAAAAAAGCCAAGTTCATTCTAAAACAAACACTGACACGCTGTTGCCATTTAAATGCCGTTGCAAGATTTCTCTCGCGGTGAAACTCAAGCGGACCGAGTGTTGGACTGTAGTTGACATCAGGAATGTAAATGCGGCGAGCAAATGCACCGCTTCCATTGGAGACTTTCTAGAGGATGTGTAGGTGTTAATAAAAAACGGTTTTGATTAAGCAACAAGCGCACATTTGCTCCCTAAAGACACGCAGGGTTTCTCACAAGAGAGAAAACAAAATGTAAAAGAATTGACCTGGAAGGACCTGGAGCACAAACGCGCACACACACACACACACACACACACAATCCGATGAGACGCCTGAGGTGCAGCTAAATGAGCAGAGAGGGCGTGGGCTTCTTGCCAGGCCACGCCTCCTTGGCGTATTTCTTTTTGCGCGGCTCGCTCAGAGGGTCCGAGACGTAGGGGCCGGTCATGGGCGTGGGGTTGAGAATGAGCGGGGGCTGCGGGGCCTCCTGGGCCAGGTCCACCTCAGGGGCGAGGTTGGGCAGCGGCAGGCCCCCTAAGATGGCGGCTCCCCCAGGGGCCCCGGGAGCCTGCGCGTCCTGGCTGACGGGTGGGAGGTCGCGGTAGAGTCCGCCGCGCATGGGGAACTGGTGCATGTGTCTGGCTGAGGTCTCCTCCACGCCCAGCACGTTCCCCCCGCTCACCTTCTTCTTCTGAGGAGACGACAGACAGACAGACACCGTGAGTGACGGCGTTTCTCTGCGTGTGCGCGCGCGCGACTTGCCTTCATAGGGACGACGGCGGTCGTGACCATGTTTCGGAAACGTCCGACTGAGGGGTCGACATCCTCTGGAGAAACAAGAGCGGCCACTTTAACTTTATGAGAGCGTCTTTAGTGAAAATCCCCCGGAATAAAAAAAAACATTTCAGATAAGATAAGTTATTTTCAGGTGTTGGAGAAAAAAATATTATATACATATACACATGTATTTACAGTCAACTCCTGATGAGCACGGCCTGGGGACCAAACACAAACTTGCACTTAAGCAGAGTGTGCACTAATCAGGAGTGAATGCTAAATCTGGGGTCACGTGACTACACGCCCTATTCTTTTTAAACTGCATACTATGGGTGCTTCTCATTATGCCTCATCATGTCCTCGATCCTCCGTCCTACTCCTATGACCCGGAAATCGATCGAGCTTCGCCATCTTGAAGGACATCTCAATTCTTTGCGGAAGTATATACCTGTGACTTAGCGTGACGCGCGTCTGGATTCTCCGCCCTCTTTACATCTTCACCAACCACGATGGAGTGCAAACTTTTTGTAATTGCTGGTTGTGTTTTGATTACGTTTGATTACGATATATTTTTAGGCTAGTTTTAATCACGTATTTTACGCGTTTATTTTAGTTGCTTATGAGCTTGGGATGGAGGGAGGAACTCTACCTGGGTTGATGATCTCGTCTTCCTCGCCGAAGCTGACTCTGGAGCTCTTCCTCTTCCTCTTGGGCCTCTGGATGTCCAGGTTTCCCTCCTCAATGGTCAGGGTGGAGATGCGCTTGTTGTGGGCCGTGTTGAACTCTGTCAGGTTCTGTCAGGACACGGGACATTTGGTCAAGAGTGAGCTTCACGTTCACCTTTGTGATAATGCATTTAAATCAATGTTGGGTGTAACGCGTTACTGTACATGTGCAATAACGTTATTTATGCTTCACTCATTTATTTCCTGTCATCGTTTTCTTTTATTTATACATTGACATAAATAGTCCATTTATTGGAAAAAGGCAGAGTCAGACCAAACTCAATTCTATGTTGTCATTTGCAACTTGGCCAATAAAGGTTTCTGATTCTGATTCAAAATAAAATACTTTTCCACTGAGAAAGTAGTGTAACTGAATACTGCTTATTTTTGGGTATTTTAATGACAGCTACTTATAATGTACTTGCGTCACCTCGCAAAATAATTAAATTAGCTGAAAATCATTTTATCATTTTTTATTCATTAATCATCTTATTGTAGAAATGTACTCTGACGTGTCAGAATGTCTGATGCTGAAAAACATTATTGCAGGCGACACTGTTGACGAGACGCCGCGTCCTGTTGAATCTCCATCCCTTAGGTGCATTTATCGTTTCAGAATACAGCGTTTTATTTTCAGAATATTAGAAATTTTGTTCTACTAATAACCATTTCTTATAGAATTTAATAAAAGTGATTCAGAAAGCTAAAAGGCTCAACTATTTCGTGTTTTACTGGTAGTTTTTTAATGAAATATTATTTAAAGGTTTATAGGAATTTTAAAAAGTATTAAGTAACTTAGTTTTCAAGTACCAAGTTACTTTTCCGACAGCAATTAGAAAATATTTTAAATACCAAACTGTAAAGTAAGCAGTAATTAATTACTTCTTAAAAGTAACTTAGCCGACACGGATTAAAATGCAAGTGTAAAACAATTATGCAGATCATCAGCAAAATGACTTGCGATTCCACTGGTTCGGGTGATAGTGTGACATCCATTCTTCTCTGTATGTGCGTCCATCCATCCATCCATCCAGCAATCGATTCATCCATTCTTCTACATATCATCCCCAAATTCAAAACACCCCTTTCAATCCATTCACCCACATATTCCGCCTTCTTTCTTTTTGTCTGCATATCAATCTATCCATTCATCTGCCAACCTACATATCAGTCCATTTAAATGTTTCTATTTTCAGTTTGTCAGACACAAACGCGTGTGTTAAACTCCCTGCACACCTGACATGTTTCGGCGTTGACTTCCGTCTTCCTCAGAGGTGTCACCCGATGGGATGGTGACGTGGTGAAACGACAGCTGATTATTCCTCAAGGAAAAAGGATGTTACTCCAGGTGTGTGAGAGCTGAAAGGCCTCTGAAAGTGCGCCCGCCTCCAGTATCCACCTCACGATCCGTCGCACGATGCTTGTCTGTTCCCAGTCCATGACGTGGTTTTCTCTTGTGCAGTGCTCCGTTGTGGTCGACTTCAGGTTCTCTTGTGTTGCCTTTTGTTTCTTTGTCATGTTCGCTTTGGTGCTCTTTCTTCCTCGTGGCTAGCGACCTTCCCGTTTCTCCTAGGTGTGTCTTGTTGCATGACATACAAGGGATGTCATATATCACGTAGCATTTTTTGTCGTTCTGTATTTTGTGCTTGTGTGAGTTTGGTGTGAGGCTGATATGATGCCTCCTCACGGCTCGCTGTATGCCTTCTGTTACTCCTCTGATGTATAAGTGCGGCCACACCTTTGTGCTCGGTCTTGCTTGTCCCGTCCCGTTTTTATCGCCCACCTAGGGTATTGGCACCAGTGTGTGGTTCTTCTTTCTTCTTGGTCTGTCACTGGCCATGCCGTGTTCTCGCTACTGACAGTTTGTGTGTCGTGGGCTGTTCTGATGTCATAATAAACATTGGTCCGTGAGCGTTGGTTTTGGGTACGCTTGTGTCCTTTCGTCGCCTGGTCTTGCGTGTGTGATGCTGATGTCCAGGAAGTTGATCGTGCGGTTCCTTTCCTCTTCATGTGTGAATTGGATTTGTCCTGCGTCGTCCATCGAGTTGAGGTGTTCCGTGATCTGTGGCGTGCGTCCCTTTTTAATTTTTTTCCAGTATGTCGTAACGTTTCCACAGGGTTGGCCGACTCTCCTCTGGCGCCGATGCCATCGCTTTCAGCTCTCACACACCTGGAGTAACATCTCCAGCAGCAGGAGGACGGCAAGAGGCCTTGAGGAATAATCAGCTGTCGTTTCACCACGTCACCATCCCATCGGGTGACACCTCTGAGGAAGACGGAAGTCAACGTCGAAACATGTCAGGTGTGCAGGGAGTTTAACACACGCGTTTGTGTCTGACAAACTGAAAATAGAAACATTTAAATGATAAGAAGATAGACACTAGAAGGATGTTTGAAGTAATACATATCAGTCCATCCATTCTGTCCATCTATCAAATCAATCCTTTCATCCAAACATTAATGCTTCTTTCATTCTGCCTGTGTATCAATCTATCCACTCATCTACCCACACATCCGTCCATTCATTCTTCTTTCTGCCAGTCTGTCTGTCCATCCATCTATCAACCCATTCATCCACAATCATCCCATCTTTCTGCACGTGTATCAATCTATCCACTCATCTACCCACTTACATATCCGTCCATCCATTCTTCTTTCTGCCAGTCTGTCTGTCCATCCATGTATCAATCTATTCAACTAGTCTTCCAGCTATCCCTCCATCCCTCAATTCACACATTTTTCAATCCACTCATCCACATATACATCCTTTCTGCCTGTAAATCAATCTATCCATTCATATATCCATCTACATATCCGCCCATCAATTGTTCTTTCTGCCAGTCTGTCTGTCCGTCCGTCCGTCCATCCATCCATCCATTCAACCATCCTTCCAGCTATCCCTTAATTCACACATCTACAAGTCCATTCATCCATTTATTCATCCTTCTTTGTTTCAGCTTTTATATCAATCCATCCATTCATCCACCAACATATCCAACCGTCCATCCATGCATCTTTTTTTGCAAGTCTTTCCATTCATCCCTCTATCAATTCATTCATTCATCCACTCACCCACCCACATAATAATTATCCTTTCTCTCTGCTTATATATCAATCTGTCCATTTAACTATCCACTTCAACATCCTTTCCTTCATTCTTCTTTCTGGCCGTCCATCCATCCATCCATCCATCCATCCATCCATCCGTGGAAGTGAAAAGCGTGAGGCGCACACCTCCAGCTCCGTCTCTTCCTCCGGCAGCCCCAGAAGCCCCTTCAGCTCGTCCTCGTCCCCGGTCTTGTCCCCCGCACTGGGCTGCGACTGCGGCTTCTCCCGGATGGTGTAGACGCGCGTGGAGGCGCCGAAGGAGATGGTGGAGTCGATGGGAACCTGCTGGGGCTTGTGGGGCTCCAGGCGAATGCGCCCCAGAAACGTCCCGTGTGCTGCAAACACACAGTGATGGGACGAGGAGACGCGGCGTGGGGCTGGAGGAAGAGGCGGCTCACTCACTGCTGTTCAGGTCAATGAGGAAGAGCCGCTTCAGGTGTCTGTGATAGACCAGAGCCGAGTGGACGCGGGAGCACGACTGGTGGTCGATGGTGAAGTCGCAGACGTCCGGGTTCCTTCCGAACAAATAGTATTTCTTCTCGTCGATGATGAGTTTCTGCAAACGAGAAACGTGAGGGTTCCTACGGTTCCCGAAAAGGCAAATTCAAGCACTTTCACAGTCAATGTTCAAGCTTTTCGGACACGATACAATTGTGGTCAAATATATTTTTACATATATGTAAGGTCTGCCTGAATACAACCAAAATGAAACGTCGCCATTTTAATCACATTTTAAGAGATATTATGGAAAAAAAAAAATAAAAAAATCAAGTTGTGCGTTATAATAGCTATTAATATAAGTGCTATTACAAAAGACATTTGACTCCGTTTGTCTAGTCGACTGTCGATCTGTTTGTACGGTCAACAAACGAAATGTAAATCAACTACATTCTCAAATGAATTGAAATGATTCGTACACTTTATTGCTCAGATAAGAGTTAAAGATACAAGTCTGTTTATTATACTATATATACTATAATAAGTGTGGAAAAAGTATTGCTCCCGGCGCACTAGACTAGCCACAATTGTGCCCTAGAGTTATAACGCCCGAGGAAGGTCTCACCGCTCGGCGCTTAAATCTCAGGGTCTGAAGGTTCTATAGCACCGTTCTGGACTGGACGACCACAGGCGAGATGGTCCGGTCAGTATCTGGTGCAGACGCCGGTCGGTTTCACACACTCTTCATTCACACACAACAAGAGCTAGATTGGATTTAGTTACCGATCAGATTATCAACCCTGTATAGCCCTGAATCCTAAACCAATAGCCTCATGTACATATAAACACACACACACACACACACACACACACACGTTTACATACAAGATGCATTTTATATGCCAAACTAACAACATATGTTAATGCGGCACAGTCAGCGAAAATATTCTCTCTGGGGCCGTTAATCCATTTTAAATCACGTTCTTGATGGTTTATTTTAGGTATGTAATTAAACATTTATCTTTAATATTGATTGGGATCATTGCAGCAGTGTAATTGCTTGAGATTGGTTCAATTGCAAGTGAAGTTCCTGTCACATGATCAGTCAGGAATGATAGATAGATAGATAGATAGATAGATAGGTAGATAGATAGATAGATAGATAGATAGATAGATAGATAGATAGATAGATAGATAGATAGATAGATAGATAGATAGATAGATAGATAGATAGATAGAGAGAGAGAGACTGAAAGTCTAATTTGGCTAAATCAAATTCTCCTTGTCAGAGTCGTTTGCTCCTGATTTAATGATCAAAACTATCATTTAAATAGCCTATGGGATCAAGCATCTAAATAAGAAAGCATCTTCTACATCCTGAACAACACAAACTAAAGTCAAAGTGACTTTTCTTGCTTAAATACTTTCAACACCGAACTTTCCGTTAACTTCTGATCAGTTTCAACGTCCAGTGTAAGAATCTTCACAATATAATCACACATTAAGCATTTACCATATTTTTATAAAAATTGAAACTTTGTTAATCCCTCAACGGTGAAATTTGCATGGGCGCATTTAACACATCCGAACAAACTCCACAAGTGAGGAATATAATATAAAAAAGGTAATTTTCAGAATATATGAAGGACCAATAAATCTTTCCGCTAAATCTTTTTCTCACACACATTATTAGACATTAAAGCAGTGGTTCTCAAAGTGGGGGTGGGGGCGCACCGGCACTTCAGGGGGGGGGGGGTGCAGACCATCAGCAGAAAAAAAAAAAAAAACAACAGTAAACGGCCAAAGGAGGTAGAGTTGGAGATTAGTGATGGGAAGTTCGATTCTTTTAACTGACGCGGCGGAATGCGAGAAAGTGAACGATTCATTTCGAGTCACCTGATCATTTTTTAACTGAATGCGGCGCTGTCTATTGCGAATGATTTTTCTCGCTACTGAGTTGGCTGTCACGTGACAAACGAATCGTTCACTGAGGAGACTTGTTCATCCCGACTCCCGAGTCATTTATAACCCGCGCACCACACCACTTGCTGTTATTTATATTTCCCTTTGCACAACGTATGTTTGGTCAATTGCACTTTTCTTGTGTAACATTTAAACCGTTTCTTGTCTTCTATATTTTGGACCACATTTTAATATATTGAAGTTATTTATATTGGTTATTCAGTGTGTATATTTTACCATTATTAGATTAGATTCAACTTTATTGTCATTACACGTGCACATGGCAACGAAATGCAGTTTATGTCTAACCAGAAGTGCAGAATATCGGTTATAAGCTAAAACATACAGAATGTACATGTGCAGAGAAGATGTGAATGTGTGCTACGAACAGAAACTATACCTACAGATACTACGCATCTATGCAGGAACAGATAGAAGTCTTATTTACAGATGCATGAACAGATTTCACACTGTATAAGAATGTACACGAGTATGTACAGGCAGTCTGTGCAGAGTTCAGTAGGGAGACAGCTCTGGGGAAAAGGTTATTCCTGAGTCTGCTAGTCCCGTTTTCTCATCCATCCTTCTGCACCAAACGGAGTAACAATGCGAATTCCATTGTAACTCTATGATACAACGGCAATAAAGGCATTCGATTATCTGCATGATACGACGCGCGGTCAACGTCTAAACAATGTGGGAATCTGTGAGCAAATGAAATTGCGGTAGCTGCGCTTGGATTCATATTAGCGGGACTTTATTGGGACTCGGAGGCGTGTAAGGTGTGTATTTTTCGGCGGTACCTCCACGAGTTTGTCTCCTTTCATGACGTCCAGGTGTAACCCTGCTGGAGGCTTCCCTGCCCTGAAACACAGAGGTCACACAGGTGAGGGGAATGCCTAGCTCGGCTGGACCCGGCAGCAATGCGATCGGAACACGCTTGTAAAAGAAGTTCTGGCTGACGGAGCCAATGGCGAAAGAATGATAAAACTACGTGTTTGCACAATAGGCCGAGCGCGGGTGTCGTGCGCAAGAGCGGGGTTTTTATTTACCACGAAGGACAGTCGAAATTTGGATTCTTTTCCGCTGCATTTGTTGCCATTTTCACACATTCTTCTCCCGCCGAGAATCCTGGGTAATAGGCTCCACCTCTTCCGGTTCATACACCATTTTTAATAACCAACCGGATGTTACGCGTTAAGTAGGCGTCACTATAAAAGTCACAGTAACGAATCACAGTCCGAGGCATATTTACACTAAATTACAACCGTAAATAAGTTTACCATAAGTCACTCGATTAGCAACAACTAATAACACCGGTTTGAGTGTAGTAGAAAAGTAAATAAAGATATATGTTAAAAACGAACGGAATTGTCACACTCCGTTGCTGTATGGTTGCATTGTTGAAGTGTAATGTTTTTTATTGCTGTTTTCCCTCTGGCAGATTTTTACCGTCAGCGATTACATTTCTGCTTGTCGTTTTACCAGTATTATGGTTTGCTTAATGTTGTTGCTTCTTGATAGTTTATTACTGATGTACATTTTTGCACTATTGTTCTACTGCTTGTGTTTAAACTTTTTACATGTTTGTCCGTCACCCTGCTGTAAACACAAAATAGTGCATTTGTAGGGCACTTTTCAAAGTGTCTCAAAGAGCATGTGTGAAAATGTAAAAAAGGAAAAAAAAAGAAAAAAGAAGATTGTTGCATTTGATCAGATGTGTACTTGAGTAAATGTTACTTTACTTAAGTATGTTTTGGCTACTTCGTACTTGCACTGAGTATAAAAAATATAGGAATAACTTTTTTTAAAAATAACTTTTACTCTCTACTCCACTGCATTTGTGATTGAGTAACTGTACTTTTCACTCCACTACATTTGAATTGACACCTACTCGTTACATTGTGATTCATTTATATCGCGGTTAATTTTTTTGGGCGGACGAGGTGATAGCGCCATCTATAGGCTGCTGACGATACTGGAAGCTATTTGTGAATTTGAAACCACGTGTAGGTGATTAGAGAAAAGCAGCTTTTGCTGAAGTTGAAAACAAATATTGGCCCTTTTTGATACTGAGAGTTCACTGAGAATCACAAATTTAGCTAAGAATTGTGTTTGTTTTTTATTTTGCCGGTTTGAGTTGGATTTGAGACTGACTTTTTGTTCTTATTTATTTTGCTGCACCACTTTTGGAACATTGTGGTGTGAAATTTAGTTCCTGTATTGAAAAAAACCTCATAAATAAAGAGTTTGTTTTTCATATTTTTGGTGAGTGTTTTGCCTAAATTCAGTACTATGAGTAAAATACTTAAGGTCTTTTATAATTGGATACTTTGCTACTTTGACTCAAGTCTTTTTAAAGCTGGTGACTTGTTACTTGTAATGGAGTAGTTTTTACAGTGAGTATCGATACTTTTACTCAAGTATGGCTGCCGGGTACTTCTTACACCCCTGCATTTGATTCATTTGTTTGTTGGTGTTAAGATAACGGCTATGACTATTACCAGTGAGCAAGCACATGTGCGCCAGGGGAAAAAACATCTCTAAACATGGATGGATAGAATATAGACAGAGAGAGAGAGAGAGTGTGACAGATAAGAGAGAGACAGGGATATATTGGCTTACGCGTCAAAAAAGTACAAAGGGAGTCGAATGATCCGACTTCAGAAGTTATCGAATGAAACTGTGAGTTGGTTGTTGTCGTCGTGTAGTTCGTCGATGATGACCACAGAGTCCCGGTCACACACACACCGACATCGACGCGCTTGTCTTTTCTCGGCACTTCCTGTTCTCTTCACACGCGCAGACGTGTAAGCGCCGAGACATGGACGATCAAATGTCTCTGAGACTCTTCATCAGCTCGCTAGACCCCCGCTCGCTCCCCAGAATCATCGAGATCTGCTCGGGAGTTTATTTCCAGGGTGAGAACACTTTCTACTGAACTTCGATTCGACTCGATACCGTTATTTTTCTCTCCTTCAAAGCACCATTGCGCAGTGTCGTTTAATATATTGCTGCAATAGTACAATGAATAAAGCTAATGTTCATTAACCAGCCTAAATGCAATACATTTGCTGTAAATATAGCTGTAAAAATAGAATAAAACACAATTTATAAATACAATAATACCAGCACAAGTACAATAATACAAAGCCCAATATCAGAAACTGAAAGATTACAGTACTCAAAAACTTGTAAAACACAATCAAGCAGATAAGAATTACGGTTGTTAAATCTGCAGGTAACAATATGCAGCATATCATACGCCCTCTACAGGTGACATCCTGTATAACTCCAATAATGTACATTACAGCGGTAATATGGAATTTTTATTTTTAAACTGACTCTTTTTTCCCTAATTCTGAACACAGATGAGCAATGAACATTTTTCTTTTTTAAAGACTTTTTCCCCCCTCCTAATTCCGCATTCTGCAGAGAGAGGGAGAGAGATGGAAAGTGATGAACGGATGAAAAGAAAGAGAGAACATACACACACAAAGCAGACAGACATAAAAAGAAAGATCAATGGACAAATAGATGAACAAACACACAGAGACAGACGGAGAGAGATGGATAGACTGAAGGAAAGACATGGAAACACACAAAGATAGACAGACAGAGAAAATGTATAATGGAGTGATGCACAGACAAAGATGAACAGAAACAAGGTAGGATAAAAAAAACATTGTTATAGTTCCTGGGTTATTACCCGGAGCAATCATTAAGTTCAAGTTTATTTATATGGAGCTTTTCTTAGTTCGAGACCAACGCAGAGTCGCTTTGTGAATCAGGGGGGGAAATAGTCTATTAAAAATGTTGATTATTTATCTGTGTTAAAAAATTAGAGGGGGGAAAAAGAGTCTTAGAGGTTTCTAAGAGTTTTTACCTTTTTAATACTGTTAAAAATGAAATTTAAGACCAGTTCTCTACTAATAGAATAGAATAGCCTTTATTGTCACTGCGCACATATACGACGTAAGTCATATGACATAGTACAAATATTTTTGGGACGAACTTGACGCCTTCCTCTGATTGGTCAAAGCGAACCAATCGTGGTGCAGACTCCCACCATTGTCCCGCCCACCATGACAAGGCGCATTTTAATTAAATGATCATTTTTTAATAGTATTTGAAGATATCTTAAAATGTATTTTGTCATTATCACAACCACATTTGCAGACATCAAAAGAGTTGGAGATAATGGACAGCATTTACAGATACAACTATACAGTTTGAAGATATCTTTTAATATAAATTGACTATAGTTATAAATCAAATTAAAGATATTTTAAAATTGTATTGACTGGTCAAAATGTGCTTTAGATATCTTAAATTTAAGATGTATTTAATCAAATGCATTCGGAGATATCTTCAACTACAATATAACTAGTCATAAATATTTGGAGATGTCTTTAAATATTTTACTAATATTACAAATGTATTAACACTAGTAACAATATATACGAAGATTAAAAAGAGTAGGCGTACATTTATGCTATTATAAGAACCAACAACGAGTTTGCACCAAGCTTTTTACTCACCACAGTTCACACGCTGGGGTATGTGATAATAAAGTGATTCAATATCACTATATGTAATTGTAGTTATCCCTAAAGTAATTTGAGATATCTTCAATTCAATTGTGACTAGGAGAAACCCATTTAGATATCTTCAAATATTTTTCAAAAGGAAGTCTATCGAATACTGTGACTAGTCGAAGTATATTTGTTGTGACTCGTCAGAACTGTTTTATGAATAGTCGCCGCGAAGGAATAAATGTTAATTCCGATCTCTGTTTAGCCGATTTTAATTTGAGCAGACGAGAACGGAGCGTGAGCGCGTGTCGATACGTGCGCGCTCAAATCAGGCTGCGCTCACTCAAATCGAGGTTTCTTGCTCATGCATCTTTTTTGCCACTAAATTGATCCCGTACCCTAGCGCTCTAGCGGCTCATGCAGCTGGCGTAAGACCTGTATTAACGAACCCCCCGCGAACACAGTTGGTTGAACTTGGTTCCGTCTACAGTATTTTGTTCTACGTGACAAACGAAAAGATTTCAAATGTGTTTAAAACCAAAAAATAAAGTCCTCTTTACAAAGTTGGTTACATTTCATTTTTAAGACCTTTGAAATGAAATTAAGACTTTTTAATACCTTTTAAGACCTAATTTTTTCAATTATGAAACGTAAGACTTTTTAAGGATCCTTTTTATCCTTTTTTTTTTTAAATAATACCCTGCAGTTAAAAGAGAAAAAAGTGAGTGGTGTGGTGTGTTTCCAGGCTCGGTGTATGAGCTCTCGGGGAGTGAGGTGTGTTTATCTACTGGAGACCTGGTGAAGATCATTGGTTTAGAGCTCGTCTCCGTATCGTGTGAGGAGAGCGACACTGGAGACATCTTCTCCCTGTCCTCCCAGTATCAGGGTGAGACGGAACCTTCTCCAGTGCTCTCACTCACATCTCTGGAAATCACCTGAAACTTTTTACTCGTATATCACTTTATTAGTTACATTTATTGTATGGAATTTCCATATAATTTCTCTCTTTTCCACAACCCAGCATTTATAGGACTTTCTTTCTCTATGAGTTTGTCTCTCTTCAAGGGTCTTGATCTCCCTCTTCATGTGCGTTTATGTCTCTCTACATTAGGTATTGATCTCTCTCGGCACGTGTGTGTGTGTGTGTGTGTGTCTCTCTCTCTCTCTGTGTATACGTCTCTCTACATGGGGCCTCGATCTCTATCTCTCTTCATGTGTGTGTGTGTCTAAATGTCTCAATAAAGTACATTTGGTATTGATCTCTCTCTCCTCTTTCTATGTCTCTCTTCATGGATCTTGATCTCTCTCTATCGGTCTTGATCTCTCTCCTTCTCTTTCTGTTTCTATTCATGGGTCTTGATCTCTCACTCCCTCTCTGTTTCTCTCCATTTGTCTTGATCTCTCTGTTTCTTCATGTCTGTGTCTATGTCTCTACATTGAGTATTCTTCTTTATCTCTTTCTCTCTCTCTGCACGTGTGTGTCTGTCTCTCTCTGTGTTTATATGTCTCTCTACATGGGGTCTTTATCTCTCTATCTCTTTCTTGTCTTGTCTATCTACACGAATCTCTCTCTCTCTACATGTGTGTGTGTCTCTATACATTTGGTACTGATCCCTCTCCTTCCCTTTCTTTGTCTTCCTTCACACGTCTTGATCTCTCTCTCTCTCTGTTCATGGGTCTTGATCTATTTCTCTCTCTCTCTCTCTCTTCATGGGTCTTGATCTCTCTCTTTCTTCATGTGTGTGTCTATGTCTCTCTACATTGGGTATTGATGTTTCTCTACATGGAGTCTTGATCTCTCCTCTTTTTAGGTCTCTCTTCATGGGTCTTAATCTCGCTGTCTCTCTTTATGGAGAGTATTGATCTTTGTCTCTCTTCTTGTTCTAAAGAGAAGCTATTTTACGTATATATATTTTATAGTCGTGTTTGTGTGTTCTTGTGTATCATTAAAAGCGGTACACTCGTATTTGTTCACACATATAGTAAGTGGAGAGAGTGATCAAGACCCATAAAGAGAGACAGAGTATCAGTGATAACTCAACTCATTCGGAAACTATAGTTTCAATGTACAGTCGACTCCTGATAAGTGCACGGCTGGAAACCGAACACAAACTTGCACTTAAGAGGAGCTATCAGAACTGTTGTAACGCACAAGGCGGTGTGTGCGCACCTCGTTTATCCAGCGTGCGTATAGTCAAATTACTGTGTCTTTTGTATTCCAAACCAAACAAGCTCTTACACTTAACCGGAGATTCCACTTATCAGATGTTGCACTTAAAAAGAGCAACTTCCCTATCTTTTGACTGGGATTAAAATGGGTCCGAAGACTGACGTGCAGAAGAACACTTGCACTTAAGCCGAGTCGACTGTACCCACAAAATTGTCCCCACAAATCAGAGAAAAAAAAACGAGGAATAATTCACCATTCACTGATTCACCCAAGCGTCGATCTGCAGGTCAGTTCAAGCTGGTCACCGAGGACCTGCCATACAACACCCTGGAGGAAATGCTGAGCCTGTGTCCCGTGGGAGTGGAGGTGTGCGGAGCGTACTGCTTCCGGAGCAGGCAAGCGCTGCCCCTAGAGGACTTCACCATCCCCGCCGGCACCGTGCTGACCCTAAGCTCGCTGGAGACCTCGGACCACGGGGAGAGACGGGCACGCTGCCAGCTCCAGGGCCACAACATGTCGGAGGTTTTGCTACCGCTTACTCTCAGCGGAGAGTTCTACGAGTGCGAGGACGAGCACCAGTTCTCTCTGTCTGAGATCCTGTCCTCTGCCAGACTGAGCTCCCGCCGCTTCCGCACCATCCGCCGGCCAACTGGAAGCCCACTGTTCCTGAGCCCCGTCTACGAAGTCAAGGCAATAATGCACAGTAAGTTCTTCTACGTTGCTTCCAACGTAACAGGGTGGAAAAGACGGACAGCGACAGACTATCCCAGTATTTGTTCCGAGGTAATTACGTCAACACTCCCCTTTTGACAATTGTGGTCCAGTGGTAGGAGACTTGGACTTGTGTTAGAATTTCAGTACCGTCCCTAGTGGCTCACTTTATTTCTTTCTGTGTTTCGCACGTCTAGTGAGGAAGGACATTGTCAAGTTCCCCTCTAGTCTGGAAGTGGACGTCCTGGATGTGACCGAGCAGTTCCAGGACCTGAAGTTTGTAACTCCTCTAACACTTTCCGAAGTGGCCAGTCAACCGGCGGAGTCGTTTCCGACTATGGCGGAAGTGCTTGATGGTCCTGAGGTGAATCCATTCTTGAACTGCAGCTGGTGCTCAGGCCTGCAGAAGGGACGAGATCTAGTGATCCATGGCGGGCACCAGGCACGGATGGTGCTGTCCTCCACGCCAAAGGGAAGGAAAGGAAAACAGTTCTTCCTGGTCTCAGACAAGTACGGGGGGCGGATGAGAAGGCGGCAGAGGGAGTTTGGGTCCGTGTACGAGCTGTACTTGGCCGCCAGCAAATTTCCAGGCTTGACCGTGAGCGTGACCCGGCACTGTGAGGCGGTGGAGGAAGATGGCATCCCTGCCCTCAGCATTGGAGACAACCTGGAGGTTTTAACCCTCAAGGGACTGGAGGATGAATCAGGAGCCGCTCCTGAGTGTTTGATTTGCAAGCGAACCGTGGAGGAGGACGACGAGGAAGAGCAGGACGAGGATGTTAGTGAAGAACTCTCTCTGCCTTTGTTCATGACAGGCCAGTTTGTGGAAAAACCTTCAGACAACAAGAAGTGCAATTTAAGCGAATTGCTCAGCGGCTCCTGGCCTCTTGACGTCAAAGTGGTGAGCCGCGATAAACGTCTGAAGAAGGACCCTCTGATGGGGCTAACGGGACTCAACCTGGAGGAGACCTTCACAGAGACAATTGTCTTGGCCAGTCTACCCACAGAACCAGAACACTGCTTTGAATTGCCAGTGCGTTGGTTAAAATTGTCCGTCAGCTTGACCTCTGATCCTCTGCCATGGTCCCACCACGAGCCACCCGAGCTTCACACGGACACGGTCACCGAGGTCACAGAGAACTTCTACCATGAGTATCTGAAAGCTACAAGCAAAGACGAGCCACCACCTCCTCGACCACCCAAGAAGCCAAAGAATTCACACGTGCCAACAGACGCCCCAAAACCCAACCCCTCACCAGTGGACCTGGACCTCAGCCTGACCAGCTCGCTGGAGAAGCTCTCATTGGGTGTGAAGGGAAGACGGGCACCTGCGCCACCACCAGTGGACAATGTAAGCGCCTGCATTTTTTACTTTCCTTTGCCTTGTTGCTTTTCGCTTTCATTCGACGCAAGATTGCATGACTAGCATTGGTTAACCACATGCTTCCTCAAAACAAACGGTTGCCAAGCTACTAGAATTGCTGCTCTTACAAGTGCCTAGTAAATAGTTCTACACCAAGTGACCCGAAACAAGTGACAGAAGTTGTTGGACCTTTAACATTTTTCTCACAGTTGTGTCAAAACCAAAAAAGCGATAATACAAGCGCGGGACATAAACTCACAACTGCGAGAGATGATGTTGGAAGGTCTTTGATTTGAAAAACTGGGAATAGAAGTTTGTCCACTGTGGTTTGCAACTGCAGTCGTGTTGATGAGCCAAACTCCATCTTAATTCTTTATTTCTGTTGAAACCTCTGGGATTAACTTCAGTATCTCGTGACTGCGTGAGACACTGAAAGGCTATTCAAATCTAGAACTTTCTTTTCATGGGAGACTTGTGCGACTACTACAAAACATAGCCCATAACAAAACATGTGTGTGTTTGTTTAACAGGCGTCTAGATTTCTTTCCATGTCACTAATTCTCATCTTCCACCATCACTCAGAACATCATTCGCAGAAGGTTGTGCCTGACCTCAGTTTGTCAGTAGATCGGCTTCTTCAGTCTAAAAAAAGTGCTGCGCAAATGAGAGCGACGTCAAACCGAAGGGAAAAAAAACACCTTCCTCCTTTTTTGCAATTTGCAAAACAATGTGCAAGCTTTTTTGTGTGTATGTGCAGGCACCAGCACCACCCAGGCCCAAGAAAAGCTTCTCAATCTGCATCAGCTCGGCCAACACGTACGTGCAGCGTCCCAAAAGGAAACGCAAGCCAGGTCAGTGATGTCATCACCAGGCGACGCGGAGCACTCCTGTAAGAGCGTCTTCTTTCCATTCCAGACACAAGAACCACCTCGGACTCGGAACACGACTACGAGTCTGTCGATGAGACGCTTATTAATGCTCGCACTGCTAAATGTTAAGAAGCACACACGTGATGTCAAAAATGAATAAAAAAAAAAAAGTGAACGACAGTGAATGCAACTGCGAGAACTGCAAAGGAATGCGTCTTTATTAAAAAAAAGAAAAGTCTAATGATAAGTGTTGTTTTTTGGTGAAGGTGAAGTTTCTTTTTTTTTTATCCATCGTTGTCGGTCGATCTGAAGTGATCTTCATCGATAGTTGAGAAAATGTGTCCCTCGTTGCTCAGGAAGTCGACGATTTGCCTACAAAAGAAGTGAGAATCAGAAATTGAGATTCTGGCCCGAGTTGATAAAAAGATCCAGACTAAAATAAATTCACAAGAACAGCTCTGCGGTCAAAAAAACATAACATGTAAAATAAAAGACCATGCTTATGTAGCAAAATTAATACAAATTCAAAAGTAAACATAGAAAAAAAACTGTCTAACGCAGCATAATTCACAGCTTTCTTATTTTAAACGTTGACAAGTGCAAGTCATTTTCAAATAAAGTCTTAGTGGCGTTTGAATTTTTTTCTAATTTGTGGGAAAACTTGAGGTTTACCACAAAGTTCAATTGCAGCACCATTTTTATTAATCCCTGATAAATGTCTGATTTGTCGCCATGTATTTCTCGAAATCTCACCTCTACAACAACAACTAAAGATGCTTTTTCAGAATGTCTATTATATTTAATTGCAGTGCGTTTAGTTTCTCAAGACAAAATGATTTACAGTCGACTCGGTGAACTCGACACGATTCACGTCCCACAAATGCAGCACATACGCACACACACGCACACACACACACACACACACACACACACAC
>CM051507.1:8732576-8745470 GCA_028031935.1 Paedocypris micromegethes | reverse complement strand
CACACACACACACACACACACACACACACACACACACACACACACACACACACACACACACACACACACACACACGCTGTCGCAATGTATGATGAACAACAACCAAAAACAGCAGTTTCTAATGAACTAAATGAATACATTTTTTATGTACGAAAATGATTGAAAATAAATTAGTTTTTACTCGAACTTTTTTCTCAGTTAAAGAGGAATATTTACTCAATGTTCGAAAAGCTCAACTGTAACTTTAAAATCCCATTGAGACCCTCAAACTGGCTTCAAAGTTCAGAATCCCAGCCAAAAGGCCCCACAATAAAAAACTTGGATCCGGGGCTCTACTTGGACTTAGTTGCCAGTACAAACACACACACTGGGAACGGTGGGCCACTTTAATTCCTTGACATTAATATGACTTTAATAGTGAGAGAAAAAAAAAGCAGCAAGTGCGGTTAAAACACGGCAGTTCCTAGAAATAACGTAAAGGACATTTTCTTCCCACGAGAGTCTATTCAGAGGAAGAGGAACAGAAAGCAAAGAATCGACCTGATGACATTGATGCTCATGCTGCTCAGCTTCTGCCTCAGCTCCTGCAGACTGATGCCTTGAGCTTCCTGACAGCTCTTGATCAGACACAGGACCTGCGTGAAGACCACAGAGAAAACGGATCTAATGAAGACCTATAGATGTTGTCACCGGCCACTTCATCAGGCTCCCCAGGTGTTCATTTTGTTGCCGAAATATTTGCGTCATCGTCTCCATCAACGACATTTTTTTCTCCGATGAAAAGAAACGAAAAACTCCCGCGTAGGGACGAAAACTATAACTATGTATTGACACTTTTGTCAACGGATAAAAACTAAACAAAAATGCCTTTCGTGACGACGTCTAATCATAATCCGGGTTTGTGGATAAAGGTGGGTGATATCCACAGATATACGGATTCAATTCACATTCAACGCAACCCTAAAAAAAAACAAAACTGTCTGTACGCCACTTACGAGCAAACAATTACGGGCAAAAATACAACACACCTGAAGCGCCGTCTGCAAATTGAAACCCCTCTTTTGAAGCCCTTTCTTTATTTTACTGTATTTAATTTCCTCTTTGTTGAGGTTTTCATTTATGAGAATACAGTTATTCCGATTGAAGTTTTTCCAAATAAATAAGATCTTCGTATATATTTTATGTTCATGGGTAACTATGTATTCAGATTTCCTAGACATAGCAACTTTAGTAAACATTTAGAATATATAGCAATATATTCTTATCTATACGAAAGCCGTTGTGTTGTTCACAATGTTTGTGTCTCCATCAGATGTACAGATAGGGAAGACTGTATTAACCCGTTCCTCTCTCCTCTCTGTTCATGATATTCCAATTCCAACATACTTTTATGATTACACCAAACGTCATGTCTCTCCGAGCCTCGTGAGTCCCTTCTGATTAAAATATCGGACAGTGAAGGACACTATGACGAATTTGAACTTCATTCTCTGTAAACGCTAGCCTCTTGAGACCAAAGCTCTGGAATTATAACCTTTTTATAATTTGCTTTGCTAGCTGGGCTTTTGTAGTGCAATAAGTGTAAAAAAATAGGGAACGTAATTTTTTTTTTCATGACTTGGTGTAGGAGTTATTACATAATGTCATTACTAAATATTTTCTTATTTTCGTCGATCTTTAGAGTCCGAACAAGAAGAACAAAATGAACCATAAACAATACAATTAAATACTTCCTTTGCAAAGACTCTCGCAGTAAAGCAGACAGTACATCCGTCCTATACTCCACCATAACTGCAATATGCACGTTGATGCGCGAGCACCACTAGAAAATGATCAAAGACCACGACAACATGGTCAATCCATTTTAGCACGTCGTGGTTAACACAGCAGGTGGGAACATTTCCAACTCGCAGTGACCTGACGAGGACACTAGGACTCAAGAGGCTAGAGATGGTTGTGTTTTTAGGGGCGGGCGATAGGAGTTAAAATTCATATCACGGTATTTTTTAGTGTACAGACGGTTATCGGTATTATATCACGGTATTGTGGGGGGTGTTCTTATTTTATATAAAGTACAAAATTAAAACGCAAGGGGAAACCTGGAGAAGCAGCTGTCATTTTATAATACTGTATATTTATTAAAAGTAGACATTTATTTATTAAAAGGTAGACAAACCAGTATTTATTTGAAAAAACATTTAAATTTAATGGCCTGCGGTCTATCATTTAAGAGAGTGCAAGCGAGAGAGAGAGATAGACAGTGACAGTGAGAGAGAGACAGACAGAGAGTGAGAGAGAGAGAGATAGACAGTGACAGTGAGAGAGAGACAGACAGAGAGTGAGAGAGAGAGAGATAGACAGTGACAGTGAGAGAGAGAGACAGACAGAGAGTGAGAGAGAGAGCGAGCCAGCAATTCTCGCGTCTCGTTATCACTCTGTCTCACTCTCTCGCGCGCGCGCACGTCTGAATCTAAAGTTGCGCGAAACCAACGTTAACAAACGAAAACAAACTTTGACCAAAATAAAACGAGCAGAATTTTCCCGTGCGCGCGTTTTACGGGTGCCATATCGTGGCACAACTCAATACCGGTATTCACGTTAATACCGCTATACCGCCCAGCCCTAGTTGTGTGTAAATCCCAGAAGACCAGCAGCTTGGCTGATTAGAAACTAGCGTTAACAATCAGTCGGACAGGTGAGCCTGACAGGGCCAGTCATTCTACATGACAGAAACACAGATAAACTGACAGATTCTGTCAGGGCAAAAAACGTCTGCCTGATGTGTCTCCAAAACAAACAGACAGACAGAAACAGGCATAAAAAGTCTTACTTGGTTCTGGTTGGCACTCAGTCCAATGACCAGAGCTGCACTGGCACCAGAATAGTCCCCGGTGGAGCCGATGGTGCTCATGTTAGTGGTCTTCACTCCTGCCTGAAACACAACCATGATTCAACATGTCTCTGCTTCAGCAACAGTGATGGCTAAACGAGTTCTCTTCACACATCTGGAGATCTACGACACTTCTCCACATTTCAAGAAGGATGTTATTACAATTACAAGCTCAGAGGGGACAGAGCAACTACAATTACAAAGACAAAATCACAATTACAAATGTGAATTATAATTGTACTAAAAGCAGGGATCACCAATCCTTTTGAAACGAAGGATTTCGCATTTTAAAAATGGCTTTCCCTTTAACTAAATGTCACTTTTGGTGAAATTCTTCTCTGCGAAGACACTGATTGTGTTAATGAGTTTTCACAATGAATGATTTTACGAGATAGTAAGCAGACAACTGCCAATTTGCAGCAAAGAAATTCTATATTTTATCTTCACTAGCAATCACTTCTACACCAGTCCAGGAAATCACAACCTCACACATTTCACTAGCTAATAACTTTTTTTTTTTTTTTAAACAAACCATGTTAGTTACTCTGCACCAGGTTTGCACGAATGAAAAAACAAAATCATCTAAAACACAAAAATAAACTTGTAACTTGGCATTTTTTTTTATAAAGAAATCTGATTACATATCAACTTTGACATTTGAAGGTAAAATTAAAGTACAATCCTGTAGAAATTTTGACATAATTAGAATCTAAAGGCTTCTCAAATTCGCCACGCCGGCTAGTTAGTTCCATCGTAGCGATGTTTTGGTCATACTGACCGTTGACCTATACTAACTCGTAGTTCATTTATATTCAACATGTTATAGGGTATTTTTTTTTTAAACACGTTGTCATTTCCAGGGTCGGTAAGGTGTTGGTGAGCCCTGATCTGAAGCACGTGAGGCTTGTGCAGGTTCCTCACCATGTTCTGCGGTTGGTTCAGCAGCATGTGAGCGTTCACCACCTCCAGCATGTGCGACGTCACCTCGTTCATGTCCTCCAGCGGCCGGACGCAGAACGCCACCAGAGAGCGGACGCCCTGTTGGTTCACAAACTACAGCTTCATCACAGAAGGACTCGGGACTTTAAACGCTTTGACGAGACCCACAGTTTGTTGTCATTGCTCTTAAATGTTTTCCTGCCGGGATCGTTTCCTACCACGCGCTATTCCGCATGTGCGTTAAACTATTTTGTCATGTTCCGAGTTCCCACCTCGCACACTTTCCCACACTCGGGTGTTAATTTGACAATCCTACAAAAAAAAAAAAAAAACGACAAACAAAACAACAACATGAACGCGCCGTTTGCTAAATGATACCAAATATGGTTTCGTTTGGCTGAAAAAATGACGAGTTGCCGTGTGTAAAACATACAAGTCAAATATTGCAGACGAAGAAGCCACAATTATCACAACACTCAACAAACCATATAAAAGTGAGGCCAAGTAAGAGTGCACATACACACAGTGAAGTGAACACACACAAACCCGGAGCAGTGGGCAGCCTAAGCTGTAGTGCATGTGGGGTTCAGTGTCTTGCCCAAGGACCAACTGTATTCGAACTTGAAACCTCTCAGACACGAGTCCATGTCCTCTACCACTGGACCATTTTACACACACACACACACACACACATATATATATATATATATATGGTAGATGATTGCGAGCCTAAAATGTGTGGCCACCCCCGAGCTCAGTGACCTAACATCACCTGCCAAACGCTACAATATGCGTATATAATTTTATATTTTTGAAGCGGGATCTCTGAAACTAACTAGTGTTTTTGTTGTTTTTTGTTTATTTGACCTGTGTGAGGGTTAAACAACAGTCTTTTTCAGAGACCGAAAGTCAGTGTACCACTGTATTAGTTACTGAATAATAGATAAAAACTGATATTAACATTGAAATGTCCCTCCGTGACCGAACCGCGTGATTCCATTTGTACATGAATTGTTGTCTGAAGCAGGAAGGATAAGATCTGACCTGGAAAGAGCGCAGGTTGCCGGAGACCTTGACGTAAGTGCCTGGAGGAACGACCATGTTTCTCATGCCCATGTCCTGAAATCAAAACACAGACTGCTCATCAAACATCTGAATCAGGTTGGTGCCCAACTCCACTATGGATGGGAATCATTTAAATCTTAGCGCTTCTGAATTCGGATTATCGTTTTCTTTTCAAATTCAAAGATCAAATTCACATTTGTATTTGCAGAGGTATCAGGTAGCAAAGTAAAAACACTTAAATTAAGTAAATAAATACTTGGTTTCTGTACAGAATTAGTTTACATTTATGTTTTTATGTGTTTATATCTCCCTTTCCCCTGATGTGCACTGTCACTTTATGGACCTTTGAATGTGTCTTGGTGTAATTAGTGCATCACGACATATATTCAATTGCACAGACAGAACCATGACATAAAGTGCAAAAAAATTCTTTCTGACTTCTGACTTAAGAAGAATTCTGGCTTAGGTATTTATACTTTACTTGAATAATACATTTTTTGAGTACTTTTTGCTTCCAAACATTTTTTTTTACATTTCTGGTTGAATTATGTAAATTTTGTTCTATAAATACTGTTTTTCATTATTTAATAAACCTAACTTGTGACTCGCATCACTTCATAAATCGTTTTTACTTGAATAATAGTTTTACAAAATCTATTCTAGTCATAGAAATTCTACCTCCCAAAACCCTTAGCGGCTCACTCCAGCTTCCGTGAACCTTTGCACAGCAGAACATTATTGTTTTGTTCTGTGTAGCAGACTGAGTGATTTGCTGTCTGTTTATTTGTGATTGCTCCTGACTTCAAATATAGAAACAATTATAAACACGCCTAAAAATCGCAGATTCAAAGTACCCCCCCCCCTCAGTTTTTAAGTGTCTAAATTTCTAAAAAAAGCGATGCATACATTTGCGTTCGTGCTACCGCTAACGAGTCTTTAAAAAAAAAAAAAAACTTAAATTTGGCCTAAATTCATTTATTTTGTAAGTTATATTCAAACATACCATGTAATTTAGGCAAAAAAAATATTGTTAAAGATTAGTGAAGAGAAAAAAAAAAGGTAATCGATTGATTAATCGATTAGAAAATAATCGTTAGCTGCATTCTTAAAACAAAGACAAACCCGGAGCAGTGGGCAGCCTCAAGGTGCCATACGGGGTCAAGAAAGAGATTCGGATCTCGGATGCGCACGGAATCAATCGCGGTACATTCTTTTATTTTAACATGGTGAATCAACAACAAGCAGATGCTTGCAACATATTGTTTAAATGCAACATACTGTTCTATTGCAACATTTTTTTAAATTTTCAACAAAGGATAACCACACTTTTGAGCGTTTCCCACGTCCTGCTTCGTAAACAGTAGTGAGACTACCATCAGGTCCCAACAAATTTGTTGTGGAAGGTCCTGACAGGTTGCCAGATGTTAAAAAAAATTGCATCTGGACATTGAGTTAAGGAGTTTGAATATTGTATTTTCTAAACTTTAAGTATCTATCCAACTGTGGATTTTAGGTTTACCGTATTATGCAAATACATATAAGCACCCCAATTAGCAGTCCGCTAATTTTTCCCACTAATCCTTTAAAAATTACAATGCAACCAAATCAAATTTAAGCATTTTCACGGTCCATGTTCAAGCTTTTCCAGCACCATACAGTTGTGGTAAAATATATATATTTAAAGGTCTGCCTAAATACAACCTAAATCAAACTTTAAAGAGATATTATGTGAAAACAAACAAAAACCAAGTTGTGCTTTGTAATAGCAAATGGTTAAGTGTCGCTGTCTGTCTAGTCGACTGTCAGTATTAGTTTATG
Organism: Paedocypris micromegethes; assembly: GCA_028031935.1. Taxonomy (NCBI): domain Eukaryota; kingdom Metazoa; phylum Chordata; class Actinopteri; order Cypriniformes; genus Paedocypris; species Paedocypris micromegethes. The sequence continues at coordinate 8,738,758 of CM051507.1, read as the reverse complement.
TAGTCAATAAAAAACAAATGAACAAACAAAATCCACGAATGACTCAAAATGATTTGTTAATGAGTTGAAGATTCTACTCAAAATATGGTATATTTTTTCTTAACTGTAATAAGAGGGAACAAACATGGATAATAAACTGTTTTATTATTTAATAATGAATAAAATTTGACGCGCTCATTTTTTTATTAATCGCATGCGTTAATGAGTTAACTTTGACAGCCCTAATATATACACATACACACATTTTTTTTATATAAATGTATACACCTCTATTAAATATTATATAATTTTATACTATATACTATAATATTATACTATACATATGAGAGGTGGGCATCACTTTTTTTCTCTATCTTATTTATCTTTATTAATCTACACAATGATATAACAGAGCCCGAAATAAAAATCAAAACATTTTGTAACTTTCTTTCCTCGGAATTGTGAGTTATAAAGTCAGAATGTTATGTTTTTGTGGTGTTATTGAATCATATCATGGAAATGGGTTAAAGAAAAAAGCACTTTGGATCACTTATGCGTCTAGTTCTTTTAGCGGAACTGCCTTTGAATCACGCACCTCCGTGTCAATCCACTGCTTCACGTCCATTGGGGCCGCCGTCATGTCGTCCACTTTGTACTGGATGTTGACATCTGACTTGTTGGTGTTTCGCACCACGCCAACAATAGTGGCCTGGGAGAGGTCAGGTGATCTTCAGTGAGCGTGGACCGCCGGTCAGTGTGGACTGACTCCACAGACGGACACTCACCTGCGCAATCTCCACCTCGCCCACCTTATACAGCTCCTCGGCCTCCACCGCCGACATCAGCTGAGACACGGTGCAGGGGACGATCTGCTGCGCGCGGGATCTCTGCACGTCACATGATCACGTCGTCAAAAATGACACGTGAACTACGTTTCAAATTCGATTCCCAAGGGAAAGCAGGAACTTATATGAAAAATAGTAATAAATTAGGGCTGTCAAACGATTCACTTTTTTATCTAGTTAATCGCACTTCCCTGACAATATGGGTGGTGTATGGACGGATGGAATAAAACAGAAAAACAGATGGGCAGACAGACAGACAGACACATATTGATATAAAGACAGCGATGAAAGGATAGATGAGACAAAAACACAGACAGATTTCGATAGACGAAGAGAGTCCAGACCCATGAAAAGAGATAGATAGAGAGATATAGAGAGATATTTAGAGAGAGAGAGAGAGAGAGAGAGAGAGAGAGAGAGAGAGAGAGAGAGAAGATAGATAGATAGATAGATAGATAGATAGATAGATAGATAGATAGATGAGAGAAAATAGAATGGTGAGAGAAGTATTGTTTCGGACCGACCACTTTCTTCTCTCCTCCTTGTGAGAGAGCTGGAGAGCCGAATCCCCCGGGAGACTGTGTGTACGAGACCGCGCCGGCCTCTCCGAATTTACCTGATGGAACAAAAAGGATTCGTTGAACAATTGCCTCGCTTTCACCAAACCGTCATCAGGTCGTATCCATGAAAAGACACACAGAGACTCGACAGACTCCACACACCTTGGTTCCACATGGTAATTTGAGATTATTACTTATTCTCGACAACTAACTCGTTAACTCAGTTGAATAACTCCCGCCACCAACGAGCTGTTGCGCGCACACTAACTGACGTAGCACAGCTAGTTCCGCGCGCTAAAACGGCGCATGCGCAACAACAGAGTGGGAAATAATATTTGATTTTTGATTAAAAATCGTCTTCAACCGATTTCATTGAATTGACATTAAATTCGATTGTTTTTTTTCAAGGATTGCAAATGCATTTATCACATTAAAGCTATTTTACAAATTATAGCTTTGTAAGTATTTCAAAACGTGAAAACCAAAAAGGTATTTGTGTGTCCTTCTGTGTAAACCGATTAATTCTGGAGCCACATAAAAACAAGAGCGTGGATTATTAGACATGTTATTTAATAACAACATTATAATAACAACTATGACATAGAAATCGGAAGCGCTATGCTAATTTTACTTAAATGTTATTAAAAAAAAGGCTCTAAACAAAGAAAGAACACTTTATGTTGAAAAACGAATAACAAATTTAATCATGAAAATTAGTCACTTTACCATTTTTCGGAGGGACTTTTAAGGAAGAAAGGAAAGTCGCGGGGAAATGACGTCACGTGTTTGGCTTGTCGCACGTTTTCTGAAAGAGCAGTTTTGAAACGAGTAGTGTATGAGATCAAATGGAGGAGACCGAATACCAACACGCCGTGTTTTTGGAGCTCAGGCAGAGGTTGCAAAGCGGCATTTTATTTATACGGTAAGAAATTACCGTAAATCATTTCTATAATAAATTCTATATATTATTAATTTTTTTTTCAATTCTCGTAAAGCAAGATGTCACTGTGAAATATAGCGGACACCGTAATGTTTGAACGCCATCCTTCTTAATTCTACTGTGGGAGAGATTAACGTGTTTTTCATCTATCTGCTTTCATCTGTCCCACGAAATATATTCAAGAATTGTGCTGAGTAGTTACTATTCACTTTTTCCCCCAATTTTTTGTTAACAATAAGGTTTGTGTAACATTTAGATTGAATTTTAGTTAATATACTGATCCTCCTTTGATTTCTGTTAGTAATTATTTAACAATATGCGTTTATACGATTGCACGATGTGTTTTTTTGTTTTCTCAACTGGTTGCCGATTGGAAAGCGAAGTGCAACATTCTGCCGCTAGATGGCGGTGTGACCTTTAGTGACCGCGATTTATAATACCGTGTGTGTGTGGTGAACCGTGTTGTGCAAGTTACTTTGAAATTGTAATATGTTACATATTACTTATTACTGTTTGTAAAAAGTAAGAAGTTACATTACAATATTACTTTCTCAGAAATGTAATATATTACATTACTTTTGCATTACTTTTAAGTTACTTTCACCAAAATAACTACAGAAGTAGAAATTAACGTCCTAAAATAAAAAAATTTACTTTTTACTTGTACAGTAATTTATGTTACAACCAGTGGAAGACATAGAGTTATGTAGCGTAATGACTGTGGCCTCTCCAAGCTACAAATAACAAATACATAATCTATAATTGTAGGGTGACCATATATTTTTTTTCCAAAAAAGAGGACAATCAGCGCGGCCTCGAGACAAATTCAGACAGGCTTCTCGGAGGCTGATGAACATGCTTTAATGTGCTTCAATGTTGCTAAACTATAACTTAGTAAAAATAATCACTTAACTTAAAAAAAAAATCAGTAAAAACCTAAATAGGTAACTATTTTAGTCAGAATTTTTTGAATAATGAAAATGTTTTTAAAAAAATAATAATACAAGAAAAAAGTCGGCCCATTGTTTCAAAACGATACGCGCAATTTCATTCTCAAATATTACTTTCTCATATAATTTAAAGCACGGGTTGTGAACCTACGTACACGTGTATTAGTCGTTTGAAGAAAGGGAAAACCGGACATTATCGTGAATTTATAAAATCCGCCCGGATGTCTGGGGAAAAGACGCTTGTCAACACTAATAATTAACTTTAAAAAGTGTTAAAAGTATGGTAGACAAAGCGATTTTCCTCCAACATCAGTGAATAACTTGGGTATATCTGATATCAGACACAACAGGATATGTAAACTTCAGTGCGTTTTATTCATTTTGAATGACTCACCACACAATACTGTCCTGCTTTCTGGTCATAAAGTGCAGAGGACACTGTCGTTGCTGTTTTCTTTCTCTTCAGGTCGAGCGATCTAATGGCAGTTCGACGTGTTTTTTTAAATAGCTGTTTTTTGATGCCGACAATTCAGCGGTTGCATTTCACCACAATGTTCTTGTTTTTTACAAAACTGAAACAATGCGCATAAGACCATCTCGCGAATGTCCACCGGCTGTTGTTTATTAAATGTTCAAATGTGCCGCGAGTGCGCGACTCTGGCCCGGCACAGCCGCTAATCAGAGCCACAGCTGTCAGCCGCTAGCTCAGAGCACAGCCAATCACTCAGAGCACATCTCGAGCTCACAGCCAATCACTGCACACCTCGAGCTCAGAGCCAATCACTGCACACCTCGAGCTCAGAGCGTTACAAAATACAACGCTCCACCAGCAAAGGCGGAACAATGACTTGCGCGTCTATTTGCGAACATGAAATGTTAAATGTTTGATTTACTGTCTTGAAAGTGAAAGATTTGATGTAACGCAAGCGTTACTTGCATGTAACGAGTAATATATTACTGAAAATACTAAAAGTAATAAGTTACACTACCGCGTTACAGCAAAAAGTAATATATTAGTGTAATATGTTACTTTTGTAACGCGTTACTCCCAACACTGGTGGTGAACAATACTGCAATTTATGCTTTTCAGTGAATTATATTTTTATTTTAAGATGATATTAGTGTGTTGTTTTTTATCAGAAACAAAATCATCTGTCTCTTTTCATCTCAGTGTTGAACCTAACTAAATCGTACATTATAAGAAGCTTGTGCTTTTCGATTGTGCCATTAAACATCAGTTTGACCCAGCAGGGACTCAGACCGAGACGGCTCCGGGGTCATGGTCCTGACCAGAGGAGATTCGGCACTGGATGTGCGGACCCCGTTCGGGACCTATCACGTGAAACTGAGCGCGGGAGTGCGTTTGATCCAGACGTCCTGTTCCTCTCGCTCCGGAGACCAAGAGCGAGGCTGTCAGTTCCACCTGCAGCTGAACGCGGATCCACCGCAGGGTCTGTCACAAACACACAACACTGTGAAGTAGGGCTGCACGATGTATCGCAAAAATACAGTCATCGCGATAATAGCAATACGCTATACATTTATCGCGGAAAGTGTGATAAATGAGTGAGAAAAAGCGTGTCAAGCGTTTCTGTGTTGCATCATCCAAATCTGACCAATCGAAAGGGACCATTCTGCCCGCCTCCCAAATAGACGTTATACTATTGGCTTGACCGGCTGAAGAGTGAACCCGAGCGAGCAACGCAAACGCAGATGAGGAGAGAGCACATGACCGAATGTGGCAGAAGGAGAGGCGTGTTTAAAAGATAACTGGTGTTTAAATGATTAAATGATAAATGATAAGAGTTGAAGAGCATAGGGACAAAACTATGATCAAAACGCACATTTACAATAGAGCTGCACGATTATTCGTTAAAAGATCGCGATTTCGATTACCCCTTCATGATCGGAATTCAGCATTTATACGAATTGTGCCAAACTCTCTGATCTACGACCAGCGGTTTCTATCGCGTGCGCATCGAGCAAAACTTAAATACGCGTGATCGTTTAAATATTATAAAGGAAAGATGATCTTGCGTTATTTCTGTCGTGTTTTTTCGGGCGCCTCTCGTGGGCGTGATGACGCCAGACGCACGGGGTGGACGGTCACGCGTACTAATAACCTGCAGACCGTAAATGTTCCTGAAAATCCAAATGTATTAACTTATTTATTAATAATCCAAAATTATTAGCCCCCCAAGTATTTCAAAAGTGCTTTTAAACAGAGCTAATAATATGTCCTCAACTGTAAATAATACTGTACCTTGGAATGTTTATTTTTAAGTTTAATGGTGATAATTTTTTCTTTACAACATTACTTTTACATTTATGTGTTTCATTCATTGTATTTACAGTTGAAGTATTATAAGTTATATGTGGTATTAAATTGCTTTTTGACAACCTGATTTTCAGTGTTGAATATTTAAAATAACTTAAAATGATTAATTTAAACATGATTCTTATTTTATCCAGAATCGTGCAGCTCTAATTTACAACAAATGTGTCCAACAACAGACGATTGATCAAAGTTTTAAAAAAAGCAACGCTGTGTGTTTATTTTAGTATGAGGATTCATTTTAGTAATCAGTAGTTTTATTTTTCAGATAGTTTTGGGTTTTCTTATATGGGAATACGTGCAGCCCTAGTGTGAAGTACTTGAGTAAACTTTAGGAATTTTTGTAAATTTTGTAAATATTTTTATACTTGTTTGTATTTTTTACTACTTTGTACTTGGCTTGAGTTTCAAAAATATAAGCAACTTTTAAAATCACACAGTACCAAAAAATTCACGCAACCAATAAAGTACAAGTACTAACACAAGTACAAATACTATTCTCAGTGTTTCAATGTCTAAAGAATTTGTTTCACATTCTTAACGAGTTCGTTGTACTTTTTTTTTTTTTTTTTT